>ML795261.1:309708-332251 GCA_009831015.1 Picea engelmannii
GTGCATCAACTTCCCGGGGTCGTAACTTTTGCATACGATCTCTGTTTTAGGCGTGTGATAGCTCGTTGGAAAGGTATTGTCGAGGAGATTCATTTTGGGGGCTCAATCATTCCTTCAGCTATCATTGAGAACCTCTATCTCGAAAAACCTTCATTTAGGCCCTCAAAATGGCCCCGGAAGTTAAAACCTGCTAAAAATAGTAAATTGCCAAAATGGCCAGAAAACTGTTTTGAGCCATTTGGAAAATGTGGGTAGCCACCGATATCCACCTGGATCACCTACGTTTTTTACAAAGCACAACAATTGATGCCCTGACAACCCTTGACAGTTGTTTTGAGATGAAGCATTCTATTTCCTCTTCTTGAACCAAAAGGTGACACAGGCATGGTTTAACTAGAAAGCAATGAAAACAAACAAAATAAAAACACACAAAAACCAGAAAATAAATCAAAACAGAAAAAATATATACAAAGATGGGTCTGAAAACATCATGCGAAAAATCTCTTGGGAGACTGAAAGAAAATAGAAAAATCTTGATTGATGTGAAAGCAGTCCTACTCGTGGTACCTTGGGTCAGGGTTGAATTTACAGTTCAGATTTATTTATCTCTTTACTTTTCATTTAAAAATTTCATAATAATACAACGGCTTTGAAAAGAAATATTCAACAAAAAGTAGAGAGAAAAGGATCATGCAGACTTCCCTGACAATAATCATGTTATGGTTCTCGTGGTGTGCCCACTTGCGCTCATGACTGCATTATTACAAAGAGAAATAGTGAGGAATAAAACTAAAAGAAAACCTATTCCTAAACCTACTCTAACTACTAAACACATCATAATACTATGTAAAGTCATGCTTCCAATGTAGCCATCGGAGTAACTCCAATCCTGCAATGGAAACAAAATAAAAAATTACTAACAAGAATGGTAATATATCAAAAAATGACATAAATATATCACACTTACCTTCATAATCATTATTTAGAAACAAAGTAAGCATGATCTTACCATTCCCTTGAAAATTCTTGATGTATGAATCCTCCAGCCATTGTGCAATCTTGTCGTGATAAGGGTCATAATGGCATGGGCGAGTGTAAGTAAGTTTGATAAACTTGTCAAGATTACAAGGAAATGAAATAACCATCAGCCAAGGCTGAAGTGCCCCATCCCCCTGACAATTCTCTAAGTTTTCATTAATTTCTTCACATGGAGGATCTAAAAGAAATATGTCACGCTTACTTCCAAGATACTTAGGTAAAAACAAAGCAAGCACAACTTTATCTTTATTATGAATTTTTTTTGTATACGAATATTCAAGCCATCCTAAGATCTTGTCACAAAAATGAGGATGCAAACCATGACTTTGATGAAACGAATATATCAATGGGGAACTCATCATAAGGGGATTCGTGACATCAATTAGATCATTGGTTTGAATACTTCCTTTGATGAGATTGATCATTTCAAAATGTGAAGCATAAACATTAAAATTCAAGCTAATCAAAGAACTAATATGCAACGTAGAATGTTTGATCTCCATAAGATAGAGTGCATTGTATTTTTCAACAATAAACTGTGTAAAATCATCTCACAACATGTCCTTTTCCCATGTGAGTGATGAAAGCGAACAAGCGTTAAATCCGATTTTATCAATGTTATGCTTGGAATTAACTTCATCAAATCTTGGCATATCGAAAGGATATGATTGTGGCGGAAAAGAGTAGGATGTTGTAGGTAAGGTATCAAGTCCAACAAATCTAAAAAGAGATCAGGATATAAAGAATAAAAGTAATAAGAAATAAGCACATGACAATAATCTCTTGAGATATGATATTTAACAGTGGTATTCTCAGGACATTTCTCTTCACTTTGTTTAAAACTCTCACTCTATTTGGGTGACAAATTCCTCAACATAATATGATCATCTAGATTTTCCTTCTGTATGATAGATAATTCAGAACTTTCATGGAAAACATCTGATCTTTCATGTTGATAAGGTACGATTTGTAGATGAAGGTTTAAGGCTACTTCTTCCAATTGCAGATCTACATCTCTAATCAGTTTCATTGGGATGTTAGAATGCTTAAGATCATTTTTATCACCTAAGTCTTCTACAATAACCGTATTTAAATACTGATTAGAGCAAGAGTTATACGAATGATGATATTCACCTTGACCAATAATTGAATCTTCTTCCATGATGGTCGAAGACAGAAATATAATGATTCAGAGGAAAAACTAGTTTGGTTGTCGGTAAGAACCTGGTCAATAGATTCTACCTCCCTTGCTTGTTCAAATTTTTTGGATAGATTCCTCTCATCCTGCGAACTAAATTCTTCTCACAATCGAGTGATAGGATTTGCAACTGGTTCTTCATTCACAATTGAATATGACTAGATGGAAGGGATGCAAGCATCATAGCAGAGATTTAATACAAATGACATGTCATCGAGATTGAATTTACAGAGGATATGATATATTATTGTCAAAAAGTCTTCCGAAAATGAATCGCCATTGATTAGCGAAGTATGAAATTCTTCACATAATTGATCGAAATCGTAAATTTCAAAAGAATCTAGAAATTCATCTACAAATTGAAACCAATAAAAAATGTGACATGCTGGAAAGGATTCAAACCAATGTTTAATTTGACCTCTAAAAGTAAAAGCGAACAATCTGCATAAAACTCTTAAATCTGAGATGTCATTTTTGATGCATTTGCACCAAAACTTGTTAAGGTGGTCTTTAGCAGATGTATTGCCTCCACCATCAAACGTGAGTTTGGACAAGTGAGAGACTGTCTCATTGGGAACATCGGGTAATGAGAAGTGGAAAGCATGTTCCAACATAGTGATTTGGGGAGCCATGGGGAAATTGAATACATTTAAAATAAAGTCTCCTACAAGGCCAGCTTGTCAGTCGGCCCTCCTTCTAGCACCATTTGTTGATGGGCGAAATTGACCGCTCATCAACTGGAAGAGTGAGTCCAGTCCGGGTTTGTCTAATTAACCCTAGCCGTTTGGATTGACTCACCTTGATGGGTTTAATGGCTCCATTGGCCAATATAAAGCCCTAAGGGAAGCGAAAAACAACTAAAATAAATGTAATAACTTACTAAATAATAATCACTGAAATATATACGTATATATATATATATATATATAACTTATCTAAGTAATATTTATATAATAGTTCTATTTATCATATATACAATATATACAAATCACGAGTTTTAATCTAAACTCATAAAAATCTAATGTAAATTGGTTCTTTTAACAAGAGTAATAAAGTAAGCGAAAATACTATTTATTTTTGATTTGTTTTCTTATATGTATACATTCATAAAATCAAATATTAAACTACTTAATTAGACAGAAAGATATAGATAGTGGAAATCATTCTATATATAAAAACTTCTATAATAAGCAAGCAAACGAAATAAAATAACAGACTAACCTATTAATGCATCCAACATCTGTACAATAGAGAATATCCAGCCACCTTTATCCGAGAAGTAAACCTGCAACGAATCTTAAGATTGTTCTGAATAAATGCAAAACAATATGTTGGAGATTGAGTTTTGATAACATAACATATTATGGAGATAGTCACAGTGATGTTACGATTTACAAGTAACTACAGTGAGATAAATCTTCTTGTAAGAACTTGTATTTAAACATTCAACAAAAAATTAGAGATGAATCTCATAAAATGAATTGAATTGATGATCACCCTGTATTATATCTGAAACATGACATATGGACAACATGTAAAACAAAAACGAATTATCTCAAGTTATAATAAATCATGAAGACAAAGGCTATCACCATCTATTATCACATTGAAATAAACAGAACTTAAACTAAAACATGATACACAAAAGCTAAAGCTGTAATATGCAATATGTTTCATTCAAGTCTGCGTGTAATTGTCCATACTCCAGTCCTAGGCCAAGATGCCTTTGTTTTCCAAATACAGGGTATTTAAAGAGTTTATGAAATATGATCTTCCTATTACTTAGGATAGGATCAGATCCCATGAGATCATAATATTACAAACATAGAGGGCCTACAGCCACTCATAACTAACTTGTTTGCTATTTCAAAAATTAATAAAAGTTTTTTACAAAATAAACATAAAATAAATACTAATCATCTAAATGCAAAGTTGGACATGTTTCTCCTTAGATGCTCAACATGTAGATCTACCATATCCTAAAAAAACCAAACAAGAATAAGTTAGAATATTTCTCATAACTAAATTCTGGTTGTTTATTTAAAAGAGACCTAATTTTTAGAAAAAGATAAGCTACAAATATATGTAGCTAGTTAAAATAGTAAAAATGAAAGTTAAAAAGAAATAAAATCTAGTCTATTTTATTTCCAAAACATAAGCAAATCAAAAAGCATAACTACTATTTTCTACTTCAGCCATTTTCCAAAAAGACATCTAATAAATCCAAATTTATAATGGAAATCGGTTGAGTGTCTTTTTTTAATGATCGTATTATCCAGCCTGCTTAATCCTCTATTTTGATAGTACTCATGGTCTTTGACAGTTGCAACAAGTTTTCAAAGGCCGATGGATAAGATTGAAAATTCCACCTTGGCATACAGGTCATCTTTTACCAAAAATAGACAAGAAGATTTATCATTTCAACCTTCTTGGTACCTTAAAACTGGAACAAAGCACTAAATCCGATGCTCTTAATTATAACTTTCATTCATAAACCATCCTCGTACAATTTAGAATGATAAAACTTGGATCTATGCAAAAGTAATGCCTCTCTGTCGTTCCCCGCGTTGTGGTGGCTAAAGAGTCATATTTCTACCTTGTAAGCCACGAAAAGCTCTGCTTTCGGTGGTTAAGAGTAGCTGTGAAAGCATGCGTAAGCCACTGAAAGTTCTGTTTTAAAACTGGCTTTTAGAATTGTAAAATGCATTTTCTCTCAGCTTGTTGATCTTCAATGCTACTCCTTTAGGCCCTCTACTATATCCTCCTCCAATGCATGAAAACAGGTCGTGCCCTTTTTGCCCAGGGATTTCGAGTTGTAGCAGAGAGTAAATCTGTTATAGCTTGGTCTTTTTTGGATCAACACAACATCAAGGTTTAACCTCTATTCATGATAAAACTCAGTCGTTTTTCTACAGATCTTCAAGTCCACATAGAGGAAACAAAGAAAACCCAAACGCATCATATTTTCTAAGAGAATGCAGTCAAAAAAACGAAGCATACCTCTGAAACTATATTGTATTTGAAGAATCTGTCCACCATGAAGGTAAAACAACTCATTTTGGTTCTGGGTTTTAAAGGGTTTTGTCTAATTATTAGCGGTTTGCTCAAAATATCTTTCGCAAGATCATGTCTTTGGAATGCAATTACGGGATTTAATAGACTGTAACAAGAGGGACTCAAAACAACTGTGAGTTTAGACGGTAGATTTATGAATAGATAGCAAGATTTTTGGATCTGATAGCTTAGGGTTATTGAAAAGAAAATCCATTTAATAATAAATGCAAACCCAAATGGATTGCCCAGATCATCGCATGATATCCTCATAATCATTTTCGACAGTATTAGAGGACATCATGATGCGTGTACTTCGGCGGTTGAGAGCCTAACGGGATCATCTAGTTGTTGGAAAAAAAATTGTGTTTTCAATGGCTAACAACACCTTGCGCCTACCTTTTTAACTGCCGAAACTGGAAATTTTTGGTGACTTACAACCCATAAAAATTTGGCACTTTGCTGTCGAAAGTTCTTTCTTTGACCTTTTATATTCATGAGTTCAAATCATTATTTGCCACTATTGGACCATTACTCCTGGGCTTCTTATTTAATAATTCACCAAATTTTATAATGTTCCCAAGAAATTCAAAACTGAACCATCAAGCCATTAGAAAAATAATAATTGTATTAACACAAATAAATTTGCCCAATGACCATTTAAAAGGATTTACATTTTAATTACATATGAATGATTTGTAGAAAGATGTTTCTAAGACAAAGATATTGAAAATGACAGTCCAAATTCTAAGTCTAATTCATGCTTGCAGTCATGAATTAAACATAGAAGAATCAAAAATCAAAAAGTAGAAAATAATGAATAAGGCTTTAGCCCAAATAGTCACAATAAAATTGAAAAAGTGTTTCTAGACAGGGTGATGGAAACCAATCATGAATGAAATGCAACCACTCATGAATGAAATGCCTTTCAAACAGTTTATAAAAATCAAAACAAGTGTGGCTGCCAACAGAACCCAATAAGGGTAATGAGAAGTCGAAGAAGGACATGAGAAACTGGTGTGACTACCATAAAATACCTTGGCACAACATCGAAGAATGTCGCTCCAAGAAGTTATTGGTGGTCGTGATGAAAGCTTTCGAGTCAGAGGCATATTCTAACTCTGAATCAAATCCAGAAGGAGGGAAGTGGATTATCGATGTCGAACCTAGAATCATTGTTGATCATGGTGGTTATTGGTGGCCACCCATGTCTTTCAAATTCCAACTAGCTCATCTAGACAGTTTTCAGTTCAACACATTTATCTGTAATGGGGAAATTTCTTTGTAATTGTGGGTTCTAAACTTACAGGTTGTCGTGAAGCCCTGCACAAAATCTAGGTGGATATTGGTGGATTCCCACCTATTCCAACTGGCTTATGTTGGAAGTTTTCATGAGTGACATATTTTTGTATTTCGAGGACCGTTTTGGGGATATAAACATTGTTTTCTTCTCTTGCAATATTTAAACTATACATGAAATTAGATTTTGATGGAATAATGTGTAGTTCTTGAAAATACCTTTCCAATGGGCTATCACATGCCTAAAACAAATTTTGTATGCAAAAGTTACGACCCTGGGAAGTTAATGTACTAACTTACCCCAACAGGGCCCACATGAATTTTGGCTCTTCATCTCCTTGGGTTAGGTTTTTTGATGTCTAGGGTTTTTGCATTCATGTTTATCATAAAATGACCTCCATAGCCTCATTGTAATCATATTCTTATGAATGAGCATAGCCATCACATCTCTTCTCAGAGATAAAGCTGCCACCATTCTAGCGAGTCTTGCACTCTGTATTTTTATAGTCTCTGTAAATTTATTTTGTTAATAGAAATCATGTATTGTTGTATTTCTCTATTTATGGAAATTTTTATGTGTATTTCATTGTAATCCGTATCAGTGGTATCAGAGGAGGCTGCTCTTGATCATTTTTCAGTGCATGTCCCTGATGAGGTCCGAGTATAGCAAGTTGGGTCTCATGCTTGTCTCTCTTGAGGAAAATCACTCTCGGATGCCCAAGAAATCCTCTATGGCGGAAGAAAATAAAAAAAATGGAGAAAAATATTCTATTAACCTGTTGCGTGAGAAATCTCTCACGCGATAGAGGGACAAAATAAGGGAGAATTTTTCCCACATCCTTCAATGTCTGTCGATAGCAACAGGCGAATCTTCATCAAGCGACCACTTGGGAGGAACCTCTCCCTTCAAGGTACAAGTTAATTTTTATATTCTCGTATTTGAAGGTCAAATAGATGTAGATGCTTTAGAAAAATGGTTGAATATGCTAGAAGGTTATTTCTCTATTCACAATTTTTCATATAGGGAAAATATCACCTTCACACTCCTCAAGGCTCTCCCCCATGTCAAACATTGGTGGGAAACTTACTGGGAGAAAAGTTCCACAGAGGAATCTAGAATATATGGGGCCAAGCCCACTTGGGATTTTTTTGTGGATGCGGTCAAGGAAAAATACTACCTTGTTGATAACTATGAAGACCGGTACATGAGATGGACCAAACTGTGACAAGAGAAGAGACAAACAGTGTCAGAGTTCACAAATACTTTCCATACCTTGCGCACCAAGCTGGGTATGAAAGACTCCAAGTGACATCTAGTTTTGAAATATCGTGGGGATTTGCATAGGTACATCCAAAATAAAATGGATTTCCTAAACATATCATTATTGGGAGCTCCCTATCGATATGTTGTCAAAATCGAGCAGAAATTTAGGCACCAAAACAAATGGTAGTTTAGATCTCCAAATCCGCAACAACCAAAGCATGGTAAAGATGACCCTAACCAACATCCTTATGACAACCAGTCCAAGACATAGGAAAAGAAGGGTAAAGGAAAGATGAATAATAACACTGGGAAGTGGCACGACTACCACAAAATCCCCTGGCACAACATCGATGAATTTGGCTCGAAATAGTCATTGGTGGCTGAGGGAAAAGACAAGGATCCAAACCATAATTCAAAATTTGATCCAGAAAATATTGAAAATGGATAGATCATTGATGCAGACCCTACTACTATTGTCGTGACCGCAACAATTCAACCATAATAACTAGTAGATCCTGAAGAGGGGGAGCACCTCTTCCATTCACAAATGTGGGTGAAAGGGAACCCATTATATTTCATTGTTGATAGTGGTATCCAGAAGAACCTCATCTTATTTGAGTTCATCAAACAATTGAGGTTGTCGACAACACCGCACCCACAACCTTACAATATCAGGTGGCTTCACTAGGGATGATATCTCTGTGCCAGCTAGCAGTGCCCCCTGTCTTATGGAATCCAACCCCTCAAGGATGAGGTAGTGTGTGATGTTTCCTTTCTTGATGTATATGATGTTCTTTTGGGCCAACCATATATGTGGAAACATCAATATGTTTATGATTCTCGACCATGTAGTATCATTATTACTATGGGGGGTTAGCTCTACAGGATACATGAGGTAGTTTTGACTATCGTTGCACCAAAACAGTGGCACAAGGTAATCTCTCATACTGTGAAATTCATCCTCTTCACAGTCTGTTCAAAGGATGCACAGAAGGCCACTACAACCACTGCATCCTCAACACCTTCTATCCAGCAAAATCAGATTGCAGAAGAGAAATAAGATATTTTTTATTCACCTACAATGGTTCCTACAAAATTCTCCGTCAAGCCCAAAGACAATAGTGTGGTGGAACAGATTCAACCCCACCAAAAAAAAATTCATGACAACCTTCCACAAAACAAGCAACTCAACTTCTCCAACAAGGCACACAAATCACCAAGATTCAGATTAAGAAAATGCTTTCCCCTCTTCCCTAAGAAATCAATGCAATGGAGACCATTGCTTCTTAAGGGGGGGGATTGATCCAGGTGGATATTGGTGTCCACCCACCTATTCCAAATTCCAACTAGCTCATCTAGACAAGTTTCAGTTCAACATGTTTCTCTGTAATGGGGACATTTCTTTGTAATTGTGGGTTTTTCACTTATGGGGCTATCCTAAATCCCTACACATCATCCATGTGGATATTTGTTACCACCCACCTATTCCAACTGGCTTATCTTGGAAGTTTTCATGTCAGTACATCTTTTTGTACTTTCAGGGCCATTTTGGGGCTCTAAACATTATTTTCTTGGCTTGACATAGTCAAATTGTAGACTGAGACTGATTTTGATGGAATAATGCATCTTTATTGAAAATAACTTTCCAATGGGCTATCACATACCTAAAATGGAGATCATATGCAAACGTAACGACCCAGGAAAGTTAATGTACTAACTTACCCCAACGGGGCCCACATGACTTTTGGTGATTCATCTCCTAGGGTTAGGTTTTTGGATGTATAGGTTTTGGCATCCATGTTTATCATAAAAAGACCTTCATAGCCTCATTGTAATCATCCTATTTTGAATGAGTGTAGCCATCACATATCTTCTCATAGATAAAGCTGCCACCATTCTAGCAAGTCTTGCACTCTGTATTTTTATAGTCTCTGTACATTTCTTTCATGAATAGAAATCATGTTTTGTTGTATTTCTCTATTTATGGAAATTTCTATGTGTATTTCATTGTAATATCTCTACTTTCATTTCATTCTGAAAATAATCTGGATCAACTTCCTCTACCATTAAAGTTCAGCCAAGCAAACTAGAAGAAACAAAGGAAGGGGAACACCTCTTTCACTAATAGATGTGGGTAAAGGGGGCTCCACTTCATTTCATTAATGATAGTGGCAGTCATAAGAAATTGATCTCAACATAGGTTTTCAAGTGGCTGGACCTTCCATTGACATCACACCTGCATCCCTACACCATAGGTTGACTTTACTAAGGAAGAGATCTGTGCGTCAGCTAAGAGTGGCATCTACCCTATGACATCAAGCCCTTCAAAGATGAGGTATTGTGTGATATTTTTCCCCTTGAAGTTTTTGATATTATTTTAGGTCAACCATATTTGTGGAAGTGACATGTTGTGTATGAGTCTAGACCCCACATTGTTATTATTACTTTTGGTAGACAATTGTACAAGATACAAGAGGTAGTGCCTCCTACCACTGTTTCTTTAATCTCTGCTAAGCAATGTAGTAAGGTCATTTCACAGACCGGGAAGTTCGTCTTCTTTGTGATACATGCTCATAGTAAGAAGAAGGTCACTGCCACATCCATGAACTCTACACAAAGAATATCTTTGTAGCAGAAGCAAGTGGACAGTATCATGGAAGAGTACAAATACATATTCTCCTCACCCACTGAGGTACCAATGCACTACCAAGTCAAGCATCCAATTGATCTAAGCCCCGATGCACCTCTGCCTAATGGATCAGTCTATCATTGATTGCTAATGGAAAATGACGAAATCAAGCATCATATCCAAGAGGTTATTCAAAAGGGGCACATCAGACCCAACTCCTTCTCTTGCGTAATCTCGATTGTACTTGTGTAGAATAAAGATGGGACCTGGAAGCTCTACATTGATTACAGAGAATTAAACAAAATCACAGTCAGGAACTGGTACCTGATTCCCCGAATTGATGACCTTCTTGACCAACTCAAAGGGGAAAAGTTCTTCGACGAGATTGACCTAAAGTCTGGCTACCACTGGGTTCCCATTGAATCGACTGATGTATGGAAGACAACTTTCAAATCTAAAGAAGGTCTCTTCGAATGGTTGGTCATGCCCTTTGGATTAACAAATGCAGCAACAAATTTCATGAGGTTGATGGATGATGTATTGATACCCTTCACCAACACTTTTTTGGTGGTATATATGGATGAGATCCTCATATTCAACAAAACTTGGGAGGAGCACATGCATCAAATTCAATAGGTTTTGATCACTCTGCGGCAACACAAGCTATACGACAACTTGGAAAAATGATCCTTTGGCATGAACAAGGTCCAACACTTGGGATACATTGTTGATGATCATGGGGTACATGTGGATCTAGATAATATCCAAGTCATTCGTGACTCACCAATCCCGACCAAACTAACTGATCTTTAAATCTTCTTAGGACTTGCCAACTTATACTGATGGTTCATGTTGGGATTCTACCATATTGCATGGGCCCTAAGCCAAGTGACTAAGGGTGGTGGAAGGGAAAATTTTTCATGGGGGAAGACACAACAACAAGTATTTGATTACATGAAGCATCACTTGTGCTCATCTCCAGTACTCCCCTTACCCGATTTGCAACAACCATTGGATATTGAGATTGATGCATCTAACTATGTTGTAGGTGCAGTTATCACTCGACATGGTCATCTAATAGCATACCATAGTGATACACTCTCATATACCATCCCAAAATACCCCACCTATGATAAGGAAATGTATTCCATTGTGCAATCATGTCGTCAATGGAAACATTACATTCTGGGAAAGGAGACAATCATCCACACTGATGAAAAGCATCTGCAGTTCATACAGACGCAGGGGAAGTTGCAAAATGAACGTCATCAAAAGTGGTCCACATACCTACAATAGTTCCATCTCAAAATCAAGTATAAGACAGGGAGAAAAAATTGTGTCGATGACTACCTCAGTTGACCTCCCATGGCTGCACTCACCACCGTCCTCCATTCCTGTGGGAATGAGGCATCTGAGTGACCCCAACTTTATCAGCGATATCCTAACTTCACCACCACCTATCATCTCTTGGGTATAGGTGCGAATGTCACTGATTTTCACATTTAGGATGGACTATTATTCAATCTGGGCCACCTCTATGTTCCTGCAAGAGAGCGTGCAAATTTGATTTGAGAGGCTCACTATAGTCGTATGGAAGGGCATTTTTGCATGGAGAAAACTATGGTCATTCTACAGAAACATTTTTATTGGCCAAAGATTCGACAAGACATCAGCAAGTATATCATATCTTGCATTGTATATGCCATTTCCAAGCTATCCATAAAGAAGCAAATCTTATACACCCCTCTTCCTACTCCCGAGAGGCCTTGGGAATCCATCTCGATGGATTAAATGTCTATCCTTTTGTCCACCAAGCAAGGAAATGATTGCATATTTGTGGTGGTTGATTGATTTTTGAATATGGCCATTATCACAGCTTGCAAGAAGAGAATCACAATGAAATATATTACCATTATCTTCTCTGAACGAGTGTGGGTCTATTTTGGGATACCACAGATCATCATCTTTGATCGGGACAACAAGTTACTCAACACATTTTGGTCAAGTCTCTGGTCACTGTTGGACACTAAGATCACTAAATCCACTTCCTTCCACTCTCAAATTGATGGCCAAACATAGGTCACCAATCGGATGATTGTGCACATAATTCACATGTATAACTATAAGAATCCATGTACATGGGAAGACAGTCTTCCCTATGTTCATGAAAGCTACAACAGAGCTCTCCATAGCTCCACAGGCCATATCCCATTTTAGTTGGGGTTGGGATTCCAACCCTTGGGTCCCATTGATGTTGCACTACCTCTTGCATCCACATAGACATAATCTTCCCATGTTCAGTCTCCTGCCGATAAAGCCACCAGATTCATTGAGCGAATTCAACACATACTCAAACAGGTCCATGAGATTTTGAAGAAATCCAATGCTAAGTACAAGCAACACCATGATCAACACTGTGTATCGCACAAGTTTTAGGTGGGAGACAAGGTCTGGTTACATTTGTAGAAACAACACAATATAGGGCCCCATCAGAAGTTCTGTACACTTCTCTATGGGCCTTACACTATCACCAAGGTTGTGGGTGACAATGCTTTGAGCTCAACACTCCCTCCTTCGTTGGCTTGCACCCAATGTTCAATTGGGACCTCATCTGGCCATATTTTCCACCATTATTGGACACCTCGAAGATCGCAAAATAGTTTACACCAACAGAGCTCAACCCTGAATGCATGGAACATGAATCCACTGATCATATAGTGGACACACAGGTCAAGGTAACTCGCTAGAATAAGATCCATCTTTATCGGGTTGCCAAGGCAGGGAAACTCCTACACTAAGGCAAGTGGCTCACCCGGGGCTAAATTCAGTAGAAATTTCCTCACCTGATGGGGAACTCAATGAAATGGCAGCCATCACTTCCTAAGGGGGGAGGACTATTCCAGGTGGATATTCGTGGCCACCCACCTATTCCAATTGGCTCCTCTTGACAATTTTTAGTTCAACATGTTTCTCCGTAATGATGAAATTTCTCTGTAATTATGGTTTATGCACTTCCGAGGCTATATTGAATCCCTACACAACATATAGGTGGGTATTGGTGGCCACCCACCTATTTCAACCGAAATATTTTGGAAGTTTTCATGTTAGTACATCCTTTTGTACTTCTAGGGCCGTTTTGGGCCCTAAACAATGTTTTTTTGGGTTGTCACAGTCAAACTGTATAGAAAGTAAAAGTTTGATGGCATAATGTGTATTTATTGAAAATACCTTTCCAATGGGCTATCACACACCTAAAACGAAGGTAGTATGGAAACGTTATGACCCCAGGAAGTTGAAGTACCAACTTACACATCAGGGCCCACATAGATTTTGGCGTTTCATCTCCTAGGGTTAGGACTTTGGATGTATAGGATTTTGGAACTCATGAGTAATGTTAAAAAGGCCTCTGGAGCCTCATTGTAATCATTTTTCTCAGACAGATGCACATAGCAGCCACATCTCTGCTTAGAGATAGCTACCACCATTCGAGCAAGTTGTTTTCAGTTCTGCAGTTTTATAGTTTCAACCTATTTTATTTATTCAATAGAAGTTATTATTCAGTGGATATATGTTGTTGTTCTCGGTATATCTATGTTATTTTATTCAGTCTGTTATTCATTTCATTTATCTCTTAAATCCGGATCAATTTAACTAGACAATAGACTATGTAACATAGAATGGAGTATTTTAGTTGAAATCAATAATAATGTTGCATATTCAATAAGAAACAATCAGAACAAAAAAGATGATACATGAAAGTATGGAATTATTGATAGTTGATATGAAATATATGCAATTAGTTCATATTCAGTACACCGCATTTTTCTAACGTTTGCTCATATTTTTGTTGTCATTGTGGTTGGTGGTATTATTGGTTCTGGTCTCGTCTTATCTTTTGGAGGGGCATATACTTCCCGATGCTATTTTCTGGCATATCTGGTGTATAACGGGCACCAAATCCTTCTGGTGTCTAGTTTTATACATTTCCAACCCTCAATTGTACTAATTACTTGAATTATGAAGGTCGATCTGGTTGGAGGATATTATGATGCAGGCGATAACATAAAATTTGGGTTTCTGATGGATTTTACCACTACAATGTTATCCTTGAGTGTGGTGGAATTCGTCGATTCAATGGGAGACAAGCTTCAAAATTTCAAAGATATGCTTTTTTGCGCTACTGATTATTTCCTAAAAGATACGACTCACCTGGGTAAAATCTTCATGAAAGAATGAACGAATGAAAATTATAGTCTCCTCCACTAAACCCAGGAATTCCTAAGAATCTAAAAGACAAGAAATGTTTACATAAATAATTTTTTATCAATTTGTTCTTGCCAAGGTTGATGATCCAAGAAATTATCACAATTTTTGGGAGAGACCAAAAGACATGGATACATATCATACAGTTTACAACATCGATGCACTAAATGGCCATCTTACTTGTGGTTCCTATGACAAAGAGCTATGTTAGTCCAATAAATAGTAACATTTGGGCAGAGAGTTATATCTTGTGTAGAAATAGAGTGGGGAACTTAGCTTATGATAACATTAAATCCTTTCAATTATCTTTGTCAGTTTAAAAGCAGAAGGGAAAATTAGAAGAAAGACCAATCATCATTTAAGAAAAGCATAATGCAACACAGACGATGGGAATCAAGGAGGCTAAAAGATTTAATCTCTTTAATTACTTCAACATCAAGAAAATACAGTTATAGTCAGCCAAAAATTTACAACAACACTGCCATTTCCTTATTTCCAGAAATTTATACCAGTACTATTATGATTTAAAAAACCCAAACCCTCACAGACACTCAAGACTATAATGTGATTGAATAAATGGTAGACCTCAATACACAACCCGTGCCACTAAATCCACTCAATTTGTTTTCAATTAACCATATATTTTGATGGCTCTAACCTTAGGCTTACGCTGAGGTTGTTTAGGGACCATGCCAGTAAGCACTCTTCTTTCCATTGTAGCTTTAACCTGGTTCATCTTGGCATTTTCTGACAGGCATAAACACCGAAGAAATTTCCTGTTAGACCGTTCAATACGGTGCTACTTGTCATTATTTTTCTCTTCTACTTTCTTTCTTTCACCACTTATTTGTAGAACTCGGTCATCTTCCACCTCTATATTTACCTCCTCTTTATTCAAACCTGCCATGAATAAAAAAATAAATCTTGGGCTCTAAATACCAATCAATCGACCATTAATAACCAGAATAACTAAAACCCTCTAAATTTCAAGCAATAAGCATGATGATTACATGGAATATCAGCCTTGAAGATGTGTGCGTCCGAATTTTCCTTCCATTTAAACTAAGTGTTGGCTATGGTTGTTGCATCATCTCTTGAAAATTTCCCAATATCCCTAAAAAATGGAGACTTCCCTACTTCAAAAGGGTCCCATATATCCAATGATAATGGATCGTATATGCTAGTCACCTGCTGAAGAAACCAAGAATGAGAGACATGCTTGCAATGAATATCGACTCTTTAAGGTAAATATGAATACAAAATCTTTCAATACTTGCACTCTTCTTGTTGTTTTGATTTGTGGAAGGACGGGTGATGATTTATAACAACAACGGGAGATAGGTAGAATGTTCAAGAATGAAGTTGCTTCTCAAATGTTCCAATCGTCTTCCACTAGATTCTTCTAGGGGATTCCTTCACACAATTATGGATTTATTTTCCCTCTTACTAGATTGTTCCATGGGCTTCCATTCTGTAGTTATGAAGATGATTTCCCTCTTTATAAATTTTAGCGGAAATCATGATCCTATTTAATGGATTGTTCGAGGGGATTTTTGCATAGTTGGGTGAAATCATGAAGATGGGTTACACTTTTGCTTGTTTTATGAGAAAAAAAATTGTAATTTCAAAATTTCTTCAACTTTCAACATACAAAAGTATTTTTTTTATTTAGAATTTCACTTTATAGTAAAAACAAAACTTGTGAATAATTGTGTTAGCTTTCCAATGACTATTTTTCAAATTTTTTTTATCACGATTTGATATGTCAATTTGACAATTGTTTAACAATATGTTCCTTAAACATGAAAGAAATGATAATGAGTTACTTTTTTATACAACAATATATATATTATTAAACTTATGTTTTTAATAAATGAAATATACTAAAACAATCTACAGAGACTCTATTTTATTATGACTATAATTTTGAATCTAACGGATGAATATTATAATTTCTAGAATTTTTTTAAGTTGACCAAGCTGAAAACATTGCAGATTTTAAACACATGTTTTTATACACCTTGTATCTATATTATTTTTTACTTAAAACTAAAATATAATAATACCCTTTTGAAAAGAACAGTTTAAGGATTATGAATATATTTTTTTCCAGTTTTTTCACCATATATTTTTAGAGATATCGATATTACATTTCACCAAATCATAACGTCTGTTGAAAATATTATGTAGTGTTTTTAAAAAATAAATAAATAAAATTAGATAAAAATAAAGAAAATGAATTTTTTTTTATAAGAATTGAAAGTAGATTCAATTTTGGAAATGCTAGTGTCATTTTCAAAACCAAATTCTCAGTATTTGCGGGAGCCCGCAACCTCCGAAGTTCAGGTAAGCTTGGGGCAATTCTCTTGTTTTTGTTTTCAGTCCCAATTTCATGTTTTCGACTGAAATAATTTTTCAGTTGAAAAACTAAAATCTAACGGAAACCGTCAAAACTGAACAATTTCCAAGGTTTTCGGCTGAAAAAACCTTCTTTCGGCCAAAAGGTTGTTGAGTGAATTCCCTCGGTCGGAAAAAATGAAAAGACACGTCGTATCATTTCATTTCGCGTAAAATTGTATAAATAGGCTTTTGTCCGAATACATTTAACACAATTCATCGGATGGACAGAGAGATATAAGCTCGAGGATAGGGATTTAAAAGAATTTATATTACTAATTGTAGATGTATTCTTTTCTTTCTTTATTTCTTCCCTCTGTTCCATAGTCTTAATCAGATGATCGATATCGATACATGATGGTTTTCTAGAGAACTTAAACAAAGTTTTGAATCATCTTTTTGGTTGTTCTTGAATAAGGTAATTGATGTTTGTTCAAGTTTTTATTGGAATAACAATTTATATGGTGAAAGATAAATTTTGAGTATTTTTCCAAGGTGAAGTCTTTTTTAAACATATCTTTTACAGATAACTATAAAAGTCATGGGAAACAAAAGTTTGCGTAAGAGAAAATTTGATCGCACTCGAGATGATACTCACCAAATCGAACAAAGGAAAGAGATTTATCAGAGAAAGAAACAAGAACGTGCAAATATTGAAGAAATAAATGATGATAATGTCAATAGAGATTTTCTACAAGAAGTTCAACCAGGTATGTATGCACATATGATGATCGAGCACACGACACACATTGGGACTGTATTAAGAAAGTACAGAATTCAAATTTAAAATATTGTAAATAATATAATTGATTGTAATTACAATTTGATGTTTTTCAAAAAACATAAACAAATTTGTCTCATAATGTCGAAGAAGTCATTGAAACCAAAATTGAAGCAGAAGGCATTGAAACCAAAATGGAAGAAGAAGACGTTGAAACTGAAATTGAAGCAAAAGATGAATCACCTATAGGTATGTACATAAATTTAGATTAATACAAGATGATCACTCAAGTATATATAATTTAGTGAATTTGTGTTTGGGTTATGTTTTTTAATATAAACTTTAAATTGAAATATGCAGGAGAATCTATCAACATTGATGATAAAATATTAGAAAATGTTGATACTGACAAATTTGGGAAGAAAAAAGATAAGCATTATATAAGATATCGAACTAAGAATATGTATAATACTTTTTTCAAAGATGAATCAGTAACAATAAAAGATAAACTTTTACTTTCTTTAATGAATTCAAGAAATTTAAAAGAAGCTACATCATTATTGGGTATTCAAAAGTCGACAAAGGATACAAAGGTGAAACAAAATGTCTTTAACGATATAACTAGTGTATTAAAATCTTTTGGAAAATCTCAAAAATAAGATGTCTGTGTTGCACGTAGAACGTTACAAACAACGATTGTTTTAGGGAGCAATATAAAAGATCGTTTGACACGACACATGGAAAAAACGATGGGAATGTCAAGAAAAACATTGCACAAACATAGAAATTTTCAATTGCAAATAGATGTAAATGATGAATTGGCTTGTTGGACACTGATTTCTAGACAACCCTACAAAGATAGACTTGCAGAAAATGTTAAAGAATTGGCCCGTAATTGTTGGTTGGAAGAATCTCGTGTTTCACCACATACAAGGGATGTGTTGTGACTAAGAATAGAAAAAAAACAATAAGAAGAGCATCCAAAACATATATTTCCAATGACACAAATAGAGTTGTTCAATAAGTTCAAAGAAGAGCACAAAGAAGTTAAAATTTCCATCCATACATTTGTGCAACAAAAACCATGGTTTGTTAGACCCATCATTGTCCATGACACTTGTTGTTGTCATTATCATGTGGAATTTGAGTTTTAATATGACACTTTTTTGGATTTTGGTAAAACTTTATGGCCAGGTTCAAATCCTCCTTCCACATTTCGTATTTTTTATATATGAAATTCTATGTGAAAGAGAAGATGATGATTTATTTTACAAAAACAAATGTGATGGAGGAAATAAATGTGATCCTTGTGGAAATCTAAGTTTGTTTCATTCAAGTATCATATTGATATGAATGATCAATCATTTTCTAATATAAGAGTCAATTGGAAGAGATATGAATATATGAGCAACACAACTCCACATTATTCAAATGTTATTTCCAAAGGGATTGATTTGAAGGTAGATAAAATCTGTGTGATATATTTTTTGAATAATATTGAGGAAGAAATCTATAAATACACCAAGCATACATATAGACCTTGATGGAAAGATCTACAATTCAAACAATACCGTGAAGTGTTTCCACCAGGGACAATTTTGTTTGTAGTTGATTTTGCAGAGAATTACACATTCGCTGCATAAAAAGAAATACAGAGCGAATATTATAATTATGATCAAGTCATGATATTTTTCCACGTTCTATATAGACATGCTCAATGGAGTCTTGATAACATAGAAAGAACCAATGATAATTGACATGTTATTAAAGAATATCACTTTTATATAAGTGATGATCGAGCACAGGACACACATTATGTACATCATTGTTTTGATAAATTTTATGATTCATTGAAAGAACGTGAAATCAGATTCGATCAACATTGGATATGGTCTGATGGGTGTGCAGGTCAGTTCAAATCTATGTGATCATTCTATTGGTTATGTCACCTTCATAAAAAATTAAACATTACACATTGTTAGAATTTTTTAGAGACTCGTCATGGAAAAGGAGAGCACGACGGTGCAGGGGCATGTATAAAATGAGCACTTCGAAGGTATCAGCTGAACCCTCATGCAGATCGATTTGAATCCGATGAACAAGTTGTTGAATGGTGCAAAATGGCGCTAAGCCATGAATATAATCCATCAAGGGATGTGCACAGGTGTGTCTATATATAAATGTTACATGTATGTACACAGGATATATAAATTTGAATGTGTTCAAATTTATATTCAATATTCAATCATTTTCTTGAGAGATTTCAAGTTAACAAGTTCTTGTCTTGTGTAGGTTTTTTTGGTATGTTGGAATTAAATATGTAAATAGATCAATCCCATATGATTCTAGTACAATGCCTGGGACATGAAAAATACATTCAGTTAAAACAAAACGTTTTCAAAATGGGTTTGCATTTGATAGAAAAAATGACTCTTGTTTTTATTCACTTTGCATATAGGACACATAATCCAGAGATATTTGCGAGAACTAAAATGTAGGATATGTTAAAGCTTGGAGACATACTGAACTTGATGTAAAAGGGAAAATGGCACTTGCAAGCTCAGAGGAGATGGAATCAAATGAAACTATAGTGTCAATTGATGGCGATATAGTTTCTGATCTTGTTACAGAAGGTAAAAATTTTATGTTTAGTTTTTTTTCAAATAACTTGTAGATGTACTTGTGTGATAATCTAACACGAATTATTTGTTGTGCAATGTATCCAATTGATTGTAGGAGATGTTTTTTCCATGGTTTCACCTATAGACAACACTGAAAACGTGAAATATTATTTGATGTGATGCATGGAACAAAAGATGAGGTTATTAGAATATTTTGATGATAATAGTTTTATATATGAAAGAGGATCCATTGTATTGAAATGATATTTTTTTCAAGAAACCCATCAAACCGATACTCATATTCACTTTCAAGACTACTAGTCAGATGTCACAAGTTGTCAATATAGTCATTTGGTATGTGCAACGCGCATAAAGTTAATAGAAGTTCAATAAAAAAAAAAAAAAAAANGTTAGAAAATGGAAAATGTCCAAAGTCAATCTTGAATGAATAATTAAAGATCGAATACCATTACAGTGTTTTTAAACAAGTGGCACATGTGTACATTCCAGAAATTTTTATTTTTCATTGAAAGTACATTCCAGATTTTGATGACTTGTTTTGACTATCTTCAAACATATTTCCAAATATGATATTTATAAAAAGGGTACATGTATAGAAAAACTCCAGATCATTCTTAAAAAACACAGATAAAATATGGTTCAACCATATTTTATCAGTGTTTTTCAACCATTACACCAATAATATTTTCTATTGTGTTTTTCAACCATTATATTTTCTATTGTAATAATATCTTGTTTGAAATTTTAACTCATTCTGATTTTTATCTTACTTTACGAGCATTATATAAATTAAATTTGAATTGAACATCTTTTTTGTTTTGAATATTTTGAGCATTTTATTTTATCGTTAACACACAAACCAAAAAAGAGTTGAAAATCTCTTCTATCTCAAGATTTTATGGTATAAACATTACCTATAATTAATTTGGATATCTCTTCTACCTGATTATTGTAATTTGAACATCTCTTTTATCCTTGATTTGAGAGCATTGACTTCTCTTTGGATTTTATTTTATAAAGGGTATATGAACCTTTAGGTGAATATCTCTTATAGCTTTAGCATTTTTTTAATGACTACATTTTCTAATATACACATACTAAAACTAAAGATAAAATTAAAGAAGAGTTTGAATCTCTTCCATTTTAAGGTTTTATTTTATTGTCACATCATTTTGAGCATTTTATTTTGTCGTTAACAAACAAACCAAGAAAGAATTGAACATCTCTTCTATCATCTCTTCATTTTCCTAATGTAAATCTCTTTCATACATGTTATTTGAGTTGTACAATAGATATGTGTTGTTCCTTGGGATGTCTAAAACACAATGCTTGAATGCATACCTCCTCCCTTGAATTTCACATTGACTACCTTCTTCCAAAATCAAATACAAATTTTTTGAAAGTAAATTGGTAGATTATGAAAATTTCTTCATTTTAGTACAACTCATACCGGCATAGGCTTTGCATGGTTTAAAGTGTTTTCTACTTTCATAATATATTCTCAAATAAGTTTTGCATGGTTTAACATGTTGTCTATTATCATATATTATTAAATAAATATGCAATGGTACATATTGTATATTTGACAGTTCACTTTTTTCTTGTCCATCTATTGAGTTTGCATATTCTTAAATATATTTAAACAATTCACATTCTATGAGTTTGCATCTATGATATCATATGCCTATATTTCCTTAATTTTTTCCTTTACTTGTTTTTATTAGTTAAGTGCATCTATGTAAACCAATTTATTTAGAAGATCTCATGTGCATTTCTTTCCTAAATAGTTTTTCCTTTAATTTTTCAAATTTTCGACAATATTGTTTTTAAATTTTAACTCATTCCGATTTTTATTTTATTTTATGAACATTATATAAATTAAAGTTGAATTGAACATATTTTTTATTTTGAATATTTTGAGCATTTTATTTTATCGTTAACACACAAACCAAAAAAGAGTTGAACATCTCTTCTATCTCAAGATTTTATTGTATAAACATTACCTATAATTAATTTGGATATCTCTTCTACCTAATTATTG
>ML795261.1:349638-374417 GCA_009831015.1 Picea engelmannii
TTTTTTCTTTTTACCCTATGTCCCCTACTTTCCAAAGTTAAGTTTCCTTTATTTCTAGTTTCCTTATTTCCATTTTCATTCCTCTCTTTTATTATTATTTAAACCCAAAAGATAAATGCGGATTTTTAATCTTTTCAATAGATATATATATATATTTTTATTCCTAGCTTTATACTGCCATACTTTTAATAAATTTTTATTTCTTCTTTATCATTTAAAAGCCAAGGGTTTTGCTTAATTTATTTCCCCATTACTTTACTCCCTTTACTTTTCAGAAGACTTTAATTAACACCTAGGTGGGTTTTAGTTTACGCCCTAGGTTTATTTTGTAATCTATTCTTAGGGCTGGTCAAATTTATTTTAGAGATGTTTTAATTTAGGTTTTGATTTGAACAGGGTGACAATTTAATTAGGGGAGTCGTTTTTTAAAATTTTTATCAGGCATTAAGGTCTAGGGTCATCTAGGTTGTCTCATCCTCATCATCAACGCGACGTGCCCTTCAGGACGTACTACGTGCTCCAAGGGTGCCACTCGCCTTGTTTTCTTCAGTTGCGCGACGTGCCCTTCAGGATGCACCACGTGCTCCAAGGGTGCCACTCGCTAATTTGCATTTCTTTGCACGACATTCCCTTCAGGATGCACCACGTGCTCCAAGGGTGCCACTCGCTGGCTTGACGGATTGGTAGACTCTATAACCCCTGGAGTCAACACTCCACCAGGTGAGCTTGTGGGAGACTAAGGGATCTAAGGAATAAGGCCCCTGCCTTATTGCGCGCCCCTTAGAATCATCGTGAGCGACTGTCGCAGTCTGCCCTCACGGCATCGTGGATCCTCTCGAACTAGGTAATCGTTAACCTACAGTTCGAGCCACGGTGGGAGTGCTAGTAGGCTGTGGCAGGGCTGTTGTCCACACCTCTCCCTCAATCTCTCTGGAACTCGTGTGTGGCCCCTACTCCATATATGAGTCTGGTCGGCGAGCTATCGTCAGCTTGCATCATCAACCACCATGTCAGATCATGTCAACCATATATCATAAAATCAATAGCATATCATCAAAACAAAACAATATCACTATAAATGAAACGACCCAAATAGCCCACTCCCTGACTCAATCTGGAGTCCAAGGGAGTTCCACCGATGCCTCTGCATCCTCAAGGTCCGAAACCCTGAACACTCAATGAAACTGAGTCAGCAACACCTGTCTACATCAACGTAGTAAAAACATCCTTTTACATCATAATGAAGGAAAAAGTTTTATCATCATAAAATTCAGATCACTTGCAAGCAAGTGTCCTCAAAGAATAAGATTTATAAGTGTGCCGGAGCGGGATGTTACACCAACCATAGTTAAACAAATTTAAGATCTAGTTACTCTCCAATTAAGAGTGCATGATTTAAACAATTTGTAAATCTTATCTAAAATCTTAAAAAAAATTAAAGAGAAAAATTATGTTCATGGTAAAAAACAAATTGAATTAGAGTTAGATAATAATATGAAAACAAATATAGAACTGTGTATGAAGAAAGTTTACAAATCTCCATATTAAGTCATTCTTCCAATGAAATACTTATCTTCTTATGGATAAGGTTTCAAATCCTTCAGGTGAAATTCTCCTTGTGGATAAGGTCCCAAATCCTTTAGGTGAAATTCCCCTTGTGGATAAGGTCCCAAATCTTTCAGGTGAATTTCTCATCCAGGTGATGTTATCGTTTTCTTAGTAAAACAAATTGCGAGTTAGAGTTAGATAATAATCTAAAAATAAATATAGAACTATGTATGAAGAAAATAAACACAAATCTCCATATTAAGTCATTCTTCCAAATAAATACTTATCTCCTTGTGGATAAAGTCCAAAATCCTTTAGGTGAAATTCTCCTTATGGATAAAGTCTCAAATCCTTCAGAAATTCTCATCTCAAGTGATTTTATTTAATCACATCTACATAGCAATAAAATACTAATCTCCTCAGCAGTTAAATACTTCTCGCTTCTTCTTCTACAATGGTCATATAATCAAATTCCATGATTCCCTTTCAAACTAAAGGAATCATAAATCTCCATATTAAGCCATTCTTCTAGAAAACTACTTATTATCTAAAAAAGTTCACAAAACATAATTTTAAAAACCATTCTTCCGGAAAATACTTATCTCCTCTTTCTTCGGTGGAATAGATGTTCTCATATAATCTTGCATGTACATGAAGAAAAGACAAATATGCACATGTATATTAAGTAATTCTTCAGAAACCATTTAAATGGGATGTATTCATATTAGATATAATGAAATTCTCTTTGAAATTATGTGAGTGAGCTCACATATACAATATGTGTGAGCTTATTTGTAAATCTAATATTTGAATGTTGGTTTTTGTGATTAGTAACCAATTTTGTTAAGAGTTTGACAATACCCTGCCAAGAAGGAATTCACTTAGTTGTATGTAGAAAACACAAATTTTTCCATACCACGTCATTCTTGGACAAGAAAGCAAGGAATGCAATCGAGGAAAATTTAGAAACTCTCTTTTCTTATGTAGGATAGAGTCTGTTCTAAAATATTCAAACATGTTCAAGTTCAAAATTAGGTATTCATCATGATCTAACCTTAAATAAGTTTGAATGTACACCATCTAAGACAACAATAAACTTATCTAGGGGTTCTATATTTCAAAATAATTGATCAAAGTGTTGAATAGGAAAGGCTAAACTAAAAATTTGAGAAACAAAAATTTGATAAAAGTCAAGAACATACATTTATGAATAATCGTAAATGGACACATCCCTACCATATATGGGTTCTTCATCCACTTCCTCCTCAATCCCAATCTCCCTCCCCAACACACTCTCAGGTACTCTCTTCTCCACATTAGCCTTATAACACATTTGAAATTTGAAAATTTGAAAAATTACATTTAAATGATTATAACACATTAAATTTAAATTATTTTAAGACATTAAATGATACCTGTGAACTCCCACCCTCTTCAAACTCTCCTAATGAGAATTGAGACAAGCATGCCCAAGTAGTAGGAGATGGAAATAGGGATTTGTGAACAACACAACTAAGAACTAGATCTAGGATTCAATGTGTTCACAATTATACAAAATTATAAATGTTATTGATATCTTATTCAAAAGAGTGGAGATTGAACAACTATTAGAGAACATATACCTGATTCAACCCATCCAAATTTAAACTTGTCCAATCAAGTCCCCTACTGACTGGAGATTCGTTTAACATCTCTCCAAACTTCAAATAATGGAAAGAAGAACTCAATTATTTCTATAGAGACAATGATATATAAATCTAGAACTGGAAGTAGACTATCATAAAATGTGTCAAACATTTCCTAAATAGAACACATACCAATCTGCGGTTCGGGTCATCATTCTGAATGACCTTCTTCCAACCATCCCTGAAAAATTTTACATACTCCAAAACATCTTCTGCTGACATTGTATCTAACTCTGCATCTGTTTTATCAACAAATGTGGCCCGGGAATTGGCTTCCGCTCCCTGACACTTCATTCCAACATCAACACCATATAAAATAGCTTCCAAATTTTCCCCGATTGTAGTCCTAGCCTCTTTGTCAACTTATTATGTAGCCTGGAACTCTGAAAGTGAAGAAAATTCCCTTGTTGGGCGAGGTACTAAAGGTTGTGGAGGCCTCAGCAATGTCTCACTTCGATATGCCCCTTTGCGATCATATGTATGTCATTTACCGGTCCCATAAGATTTGGATGGTAGACTAGTATAATCAGGGTGCATGTGAAAGAAAAACACTGGAAAAAAATGTCTTGCAAAATAGCGTGGAACCTCATCATTCCACGACAATTTCTTGTATTCCGCTAAAAATCTATTATACAAATGTCCTGCAATGTCAGGGTGCTTAAAATATTACACCTTCAACATCTTCCGCTTTGGGCCCTCTTTGAAATTGAATATGGAAATGGCATCTTCTTTTGAAACTCTATTTTTTACTGCCTCCCATTTATCTGGACCCATCACCTCTGACTTTCGCCACCTCATTAGATCGACAAAATTGTCAGTGGTTGGCCCCATCTTCTAATATGCATCCATAAAGTTTTCCAATGAATGTAAAACAATTTGCAAACTTTGTTTTCTCTCCTGAGGGAGTTCCAAGACCACCAAATCATTTTCCAACCTCTTTTTAACACATAAGCATCACTCAAGCATCATTGATTTAGTATTCCCTTCCTAGGGAATTTCATCACCAACATTTCAAGGATAAGTGGATGTAGGAGTGTAATATTTTGTTTCTTGATAACGCGGCCTCCTAAATCCACCTTCACCCTCTGCACCAACATTTGAATCTTTGCGACAACCACTCTCATTATCGACCCTTACTCTAAATTGACTGTCTACACACACATTTGAAAATAACTTCAATATTTGACCTCACATAAATTTAAATACAACAAAAATAAACAAAATAAAAAAAAATTACCAGAAATATTTTGTTGTCCAGAGGTATTCCCTACATTCTCAGGTGTAGGAGTATATATGCACAACCTATATAAGAATGCCGCATCCATAGCACTGGCCTGAGCAGGTTCTACAATTTATCTGTCCAAAGGCTCGTTTGAAAATATCCTCTGATGAGATTGTTGTTGCTCACTCGGAGTCTCAGTCGAAGAAGGAGTTTCTGTTCTTCCTTCTTGAGAATACCTGGAGCGTTTGCAAGGAATGTTTGGAGAATATCATGTAGACATCTCTCCTAAATATCTATTCACAATGCAGATTTTATCAATAAAAATGCAAAGATGTACACAAGTTCAAGCAATTAAAAACGCAGAGATAAATCAAAGTTTTAATCAATCAAGCCACAAAGGTACTCACTCATTAGAAGGCGCAAAGACTAGACATTCATTCATGAATCAATAAAATCAAAGATAAGTAAGGGGTCCATAGACAGCATGAGAAATTCTTATCCTTCACTCATCATCCATGCACAGAAAAGCAGAGCATTTGAATCTATAGGTATTTAAACACCGAAGTGACGATCGTTGATTCGGCTCCTAGCCGACTGCTCAGGCATAGACTGATGACTAAAGGGATAAGTGAGAGAAGATAAAACCACAATCTTTTCATAATAATCAGTAAAACCCACACAAAGAATTCATTGAAACCAGAAGTTGGGTTCGCCAAGGGACTTTCATTCAACTCGGAGGTTTATCATTCACAGTGCACATCAAAGAAGAAGACACAAAGCCTAGACATTTATCCATGAATCAATAAAAACAAATATAAGTAAGGGTTCCATAGAAAACATGGAAAATTCTTATCCTTCACTCATCATCCATGCACAGAAAAGAAGGGCATTTGAACATATAAGTATTTAAACACTGAAGTTACGACCATCAATTCAGCTCTTGGTTGACTGCTCAAGAACGGACTGATGACTAAAGGGATAAGTGAGAGAATATAAAACCACAATCTTTTCATAATAATCAATAAAAACCATACATAGAAGTCATTGAAATTAGAAGTTGGGTTCGCCAAGGGACTGCCATTCAACTCAAAGGTTTATCATTCAAAATCCACATCAAAGAAGAAGATGCAAAGACTAAACATTCAAATATGAATCAAACAACTAAAAGATAAGTAAGGGATAAAAAATAGGACAAATTCTTATCCTTCACTCATCATCCATGCACAGAAAAGCAAGGCATTTGAATATATAGGTCTTTAAACACTGAAGTGACGACTGTCGATTCGGCTCCTGGTCGACTGCTTACGCAAGGACTTATGACTAAAGGGATAAGGGACAGAAGATAAAACCACAATCTTTTCATAATAATCAATAAAACCCACACAAAGAAGTCATTGAAACATAAATTTGGGTTCGCCAAGGGAAATCAATTCAAAAAAACAACAAGAAAGTGGATTCATTAAAACTTCCCTATGGTTGGATCCACTAAAAAACATATTAGAACATTTCTTTAAGATTCCTTAAAAGTTCCCTATGGTTGGATCCACAAAGACCGCATATAACGTAATGCATTAGAATCCCCAAAACAAAGAGTTCAATCTTCAGAACATCACACACCCATGTTTTAATCACAACGAGGTGAAGGTCTTGCATGAACATGGATTATATGCCATTGCTTTAAACTTCCCATTAGCATTGTTTAAATGTCATTGATTTTTTATACTAATTCCTTTATTGTCATGTTAAATGGGATGGGATTGAGGGTTGTTTATATTTCTAATATAAATTAAGATGAGGTGGAAAAAATGTAATTTTTGTGATAATGTTATATTATATAATATATGAACTGTGCAAATGCTATATTATATATTTGGATCACTTGAGAGATTTAAGTACAAATTGTTGGATAGTTGTGGATGTAGTTGAACTAAATACATAATTGTGAAATATTTTATGGTCACCTAAAGTTACATAAAGGGATCTAATTTTACTATAAACTAAGGGATTTCTACCAAGGGATACATAAAGGGACCTAATTCTACTATAAAATAATGGATTTCCACTAAAAGATTTCCACTAAGGGATTTATACCTAATTGTTATATAAAGGAACCATATTTCCACTAAGGGATTTCTTAAGTATAAACTCCCTAAATCCCTTGCTTGATATAGTTTTGAGTTTATTTGTTGTTGATTATTAAACCTAACATCATATCCCTCCATGTCCAAAACCTATTTTTACCTTGAAAACAATTGTAAATCATATGAATTTTGTCTCTAGGAAAAAAATAAACCCCTTTTGAGACACTCATCAATCTTGTTATATTATATATGGATTTGAAGATTTGGGTTGTAGCATTTCTATATAATCATGGAGAAATACTAAGAAAATTCAAAAGTGTAAATATAATTTATAATCTTATAATTAATATCATACAACCTATCCTATTCTCATATCATTAGTTATTTCCCCATTAAGAGAATGACTAAAACTAGGTACCTAATGTATAGGCACAAGAGACTACTAACATGAAAGAAAATACATGCTACCTATGATTTCTTCAAACTCTAGTCAAAGCCACCTATGGATTAATGGGGGTTGGCATAAAGATGTCAATTCTTGGCTAAATCATTTGAGAATGGAGAAGGAGGTCACTCTACAAAACATTGATATACCATTAAAAATACTATTAAATCAAAATTCAATGAAATATAAATACTTATGAAGAGTTTTTGTTAACTAGAAGGTAGGGATAAAGTGTGCCTTCTAACATAAAAACTTTGATATGATATGGGTTTTCATTAGAAAATGTTTCTACCATGAGTGGATATATAACTAGTGTTAGGTCACATGGCCCTCATAACATTATGATTCCTTGTTTCCTCACATAGTTCCTACCATATTTAAATTATAATAATTCAATTTTAAAGATGGATGAATGTTGAATTATTATTCTTTCTTTAATGAGGATTATTTGAAGTTTGATTTACTTTATTTATTTGTATGCATGATTAGTTGTGAACATTTTAAAAATATGCATATAAGGAACATCACTTGTTATTATCGTCTACGTGTGGGATATGTATGTGATAGCAATGACTACATATCCAACACAAATCCAATATTACGGTTCAATAAACACATTAGTTACTAATGTCTAGGTTATTAATGTATTAATTAATAAGTTGTCAATTTGAAGTTATATTATATGTGAATATAAATATCATCAATAAGATAAGAATTCAATAACTTTGGTCAATATGTGTGAAGTTATATATGAGTATAATAATTAGTTCCCATATAAGACTCTTTTATTTCTATAAATTAGACTTTATCATCCAAAATGAAGTGTTCGTTATAATTATTCCTAAATAGTCAAAGCGTCTCTACAATTGGAAAAGACCACCAAAGTGGGAGACTGGTTCCTTTTTTAGCAGTTTACTATGATAAGAGTCTATGGTTTGGAAGAGAATCCATATAAAAAGTAACTGTTGAATTTGGTTGTTCTAGAGACTGAAAAAAAGTGAAATTCAATCAGTGAATGTTGATCAGATGAATTTCAAGGAAAAACCAAATCTACACAAGTAGGTCACTAATGTGTTACATAGAGATGTGACCAAGACTCATGAAAATATGTAGGACATGTTAAGCATAGGGGGATATTTACTTACCCATTATCATTAGGTATCACTAGCTGGTTTCAAGATGTGTTTTTTCAATCTAGTCCAAATATAAATGACTCTTGGCAATGAATATTTCTTTCTCTTGTTATGAAATGAAGAACATAGAAAAATGAAAAACTTGGCGTGAATTACATAATCGTGTCAATCATTGAGTTTTTGAATGAAAATTGTGTTTGAGGCCTTAACTAAGGGAGCATATATCTGGGAACCAAATCCAATATATGGTCATCCATGCCAAAAGTAGTGTGGTTGGATGAAATACATTCCATGTTATTTTCCTTGCATCAACAAACAAAGGAATTGTCTCCTTCGGAAAATTGACATTCATAAATGAAAGGTGTCTACGGGATTGAAAAAAGTGAAATTCAAAGTGAATGTTGATCAGATGAATTTCAAGAAAAACCCAAATCTACACAAGTGGGTCACTGATGTCTTACACAGAGATGTGACCAAGACTCATGACAATATGTAGGACATGTGAAGCATAGGGGGATATTTACTTACCCATTATCATTTGGTCTCACTATATGGTTTCAAGATGTCTTTTGTCAATCTAGTCCAAATATAAATGACTCTTGGCAATGCATATTTCTTTCTCTTGTTATGAAACGAAGAACACAAAAAAATGCAAAACTTGGCATGAATTACATAATCATGTTAATGATTGAGTTTTTGAATGAAATTTTTGTTTGAGGCCATAACTAAGGGAGCATATATCTAGGAATCAAATCCAATATAGGGCCATCCATGCCCAATGTAGTGTGGTTGGATGAAATACATTCCGCGTCATTTTCCTTGGACACACAACGAACATACCATATGCATTCATTTGTTGAGAAGTGGTGCAATGGTATTCAAGGCGTTATAGATCAAGGTATCCCATGGATTTTATTTATAATATGAGAATCTTATCTAATAAAAACATCATTTCATGTGTAGGACTCTTTCAATATCCTCAATATTGAATAAACTTTATAATCTACTTGCATTATTAAAACCATACAACCTTGATATTTATTTAATATCATCAAAATATTTTGAATACATTTTATAATCTAGATACACATTATTAAAAACCTACATCTAATGTTTTGTAGCATCAAGTGCAAAAAGATTGAAAATAACATAACTTATGAAAGAGTTAATATAATTTAATGGTAAACAAGGCATTGTAATATACTTTGTAAGCTAAACTTTGTATGAAACTTATGATACTCTAATATTAAATATGTAAAAATGGATTTATGTATTGAATTCCTAAAGATTTGAAATTTTTATAAAATACAAAAAAATTGAATTAAAAAGTTGGATAGATTGAATTTTTTATGAAATTTTTATAAAATACAAAACGTTTGGATTTTATTATGTTTCAGTTTGGGATGCCTACCAAAGTATCCAATTGGGAGTAATAGTGAGCTCATGAATTTTTGAGGATTTGTATGGGGCCCGACTCACATTATTCATCATATATCATAGCTTGGCCTGACTCACTAACCTAAGGAATCTTAATAGCTTGGCTAATGACCATTACAGATTACCTAAAACAGAATCAATCTATGAATAGGTTGACTCATTATAGAAATACCAAAATTAACAAAGTAATATAGATTTTCTGATCATGGAAAATATCTTGAATCTTAGTGTAAATGTTTGCTAGCAATCACTTTGAACCTAATCAATCTATGAATAGGTTGACTCATTATAGAAATACCAACATTAACAAAGTAATATAGATTTTCTATTCATGGAAAATATCTTGAATCTTAGCGTTGATTCTTAGTGTAAATGTTTGCTAGCAAACACTTTGAACCTAGTTTTATTTGATCAATTCATTCTTGAAAATTTTGTCACTTGTGATTACTTCTTTTTAATAATATTTTTTCAAGACTCTTGTACACTACGAAATTGTGTTAAAAAATACAATGCACTCAAGAAATAATTGTTCCATATAGATTCTTGTTCTTGAACTACAATCATACAATATGACACTAGATTATTCTTTGTCAAGTACAATGCCATATTCACTCTTTGCAATTCAATTCCATCTTATTCATGGTTGTTTATACATTCCTTCTATGTGGCTCTTGGTGTATCACCTATTGCAACATAATTTTTCACCTCATTAAAAATGAATTTATTTTCACCTAGATAAAATGAAATTTTCTTCTTTTCAAAAATTTAGATTATTTTAATTTTTTGGGATGCTAAGTTACAATGGTTGTCATTTTGAATTCTATGAGTTCGAAATGAGTAGAGGTAGTAACAACATTGTAGTATGACTTTTATTGGGCTTCTCCAGTTCCCCGGAAATTTATCTTATCTATATCAATTATTAAAAAAAAAAATTATATAGTTATTGAGCATAATTTTGAGAATTAACTCTTCCTATAAATTTTTCTTAATAAATATTAATTATTTAATCGATTCTTAATCTTGTTATTGAGCATAATTTTGAAATTTAGTTTATATTCTTTTAGGTTGCACATTTATGCAAATGAAACTACTTCCCAATATAGAAGGAAAGATACATAAGTTGAATCTAAGTGTAAAGCATATATATTCTCTTGGTCCACCTTTATTACATTTCCATTCTTTCAATCGAGTCTTTTTGTTTATTTTTTAAATATTAGATATGTGCATTGATAGTTTTGACTTTCTGTTTTAAATAATTTTCAAGTTATTCGAATTTACCAAATTTAAGGGATCCATATTGATTTCAATAATATCTTTACATATTAATATCATGTAAATGAAATTCAAAGTTAGGCATGCCAATTCAATTTACAATGGGTTATACAGAAAGGTGACTTTGGGTTATACATATATGTTTCACTCATCAAGCATCTTAAATGGAAAACTCTAACTATATGTATATGTTCCTTGGGGTTTATGCTAATCAAATATTTATGTTCATAAGGGTTTAAATTTCCACTTAAAAAGTAATTTCCACAAGTAACTCTAGTGCTTGAGTAATCATTTTGCACTGAAATTTTCAAGTTTTAATTTCTAAATAAGGGTTTTAAAAAGGGTGAAGTGAATCTATTTTTTTTTCACACGGTGACATAGGTACCTAAATTTTGGCAACAAATCTTTAATCTAAGCAATGTTGTGTACTTAAATAATATCTAATATTCACTTTCAGTAATCGAAGATGAAATTATTATTACAACCTACTTGAAAAATCAAACTACTCTTATGCAAGTTATTGTTTACCATTTGTCTCATGCTTAGGAGTTAGTGATTCTTACAAGTGCACATCCTTGGTACAAATGATTAAACAGATATTTCTTCACTCATTAATTTTGATTTCATGTTCCTAAATTTTTCCTTTAACTGCTAAAAGGATTAGATCTAGGTTTGATGTTGGTTTATCACAACTGACCGCCCACCAACACAAGCCCGACTACCCACAAGAACGCCCTCCAACACTCACGAATGCTCACAAACACCCTACATATGTGCCAACACTCATGAATGCTCACAAACACCAACACTCACGAACGCTCACAATCACGAAGGAACACTCACAAACACCAAAAGGTTAGAAAAACATTTGAATATTGATGTGTGGTTGATATATAAATGTTCTTTCGACCGAAAGATTGTTTCGGCCAAAATATCTTTCGGCCGAAAGAATATTGTCGGATGGAAAAAATTTGTCCAACTAAATATTTACATGCAAATCGAGGATATCATCAATGTATCGTTCGATTTGGGGTTCCACCTTTTGACCGAAAAATAGTTCGGCCGAAAAATATTTTTCAGAATTTTGGAGATCAGATTGTCATGAAAGTGTTACCCACCTCCGTGATTTCACCCAGTTACAAACTAGTTTTCCCTCTTTATAAATTTTGGTGGATATCGGGATTCCATTTAAATGATGTTCTTTCTCAAACCTTAAAACAAAAAAATTCAAATGTTAGATGATATATATTGAAGTATTGCCATATTGATTCAGTAATTTTGTTTGTTTTTTCCACGGTCACTGGAACGTCCAATCTTGGAGCCACTATTCTTCTTGATCCTATGATTCAATCCACAACAATGATGGATTCCCAGTCTTTCAAGTCACATAATTTATTCTTTCATTTAGACTCCATTTCCCTAAGACAAAAGTCTCGTTGCACCACCACACGCTTCATCTGGTTCTGAATCTCTGAGTCGTTGAGGAGGTCGTAAGGTAGGGGTGAGGAGGTCGTAAGGCAGTGTCACACTCATGCATGAACTACAACAAAGAATCAAATGTAGTAAACAATCTACATCGACTACAGGAACCGTCACTCTACACTTACATCGACTGCAGCAAACTACCTGCAGTGCATCAACTATAGGAACCTTCACTTTGTGCTTAGAGTGACGATATGTTTTTATATAATGAAACGTTAAAAATCTTTGTCACTCCCAATAAGGTTGTTGTCAGTCTAGGAATAACACCTCAATTCTATCCATCAATTGTATAACAAATAAATAAGTTTAAATAATTAAAAAAATAATAAAATTTAACATTTAATAAAAAACTATAGAAACAATGCACACATTTTTGGTCAAACGACAGATTAATAGGTGGTCAACAGGAGAACTCATCGCTATATATCATCCTTTCAACAGGTATAATAACTTTAAAACTATGAAAACCATGCTCCAAATACATTAAGTATAATCCCATTTCTCTCAAATTGCAAAATTTCTTCTATTGGGCCATCTAATGAGATGCTTTCTTAAATTTTGATAACAATATGTTGGATAGACAATTACATATATGTAAGTCCAACTTGTACAATCACAATTCAACGTACAACTACTTGATTGTTTGTTTTGTGATAGGGAATTCCGAACTTAGTTATCAACTTGACAAGAATTATGACCTTAAAATGAGAACTTTGTCCCTAAATACCCATATTTTAGGGTAAAAAACACCAAAATCAACTCCCAAATAAAAAAAGTGGCATCCCATAATCACCTTTTTCTTTTCAAGATTAGAATGACAACCTTTTTTCACCATGGCCTTAAATCCATGTAAAGTTGCAAAAACAATATTTAAAATAGACCCTCGAAAACAAAGAGTGGTTCTCTCAACATCATCTTTTTTTTCGGGGTCAAAATTACAACTTGTTTAAAATTGTGGTTTCATCGATCGACACCATTTGGAAGAAAAACCTTAAAATTGACCCCCCAAATGAAAAGTGGTGCTAGTAGTAGCACCCAGTTTTTCTTAGGGTTAACGTTACAACTTGTTTGAAACCATGACCTTGATAACTGGTTAAAAACAAAGATTAAAAAATATATAAATGTGAAAAAAAAAAACTAATAATGTAACATCCCCAATTTTAGTCCCCAAAATGTTATTTTTTTTACTAGGGAAATCAATAATTAGTTGGGCACATACTCTTGTGACATGTGGTCTTGTTATCCGACTTCTACCACTATAACCCCATGTATGAAAATGCAACCCCTCATGTGGTACACAAGGCTAGTAGAGGGTTTCAAACCAGTGACTTCACATAATGGAGTGCCTTAACAATACACTCCATCACCGACTATTCTACACCCTAGGGGCTTAGTCCCCACAAATTATAATGTAATTGCACTAATACAATTTAGGCTAGTGAGTCGATATCTTAATATGGTTGAGGGCCAAGCTATGTAAAATTGTACATTGCAATAAATAAATAAAAATAAAATCATTGGCTATGATATGAGAGGGACGGTAATGAAGGGGGGCTATGATTCCACAAGAGAGGGGGATTAATGGGGGTTTTAAGGGGTTCTCATGTGTCTTGACTCTTAAGCCATTTTCATTAATTAGTTTGTCATTTAGCCATTTAACGCAGTGAATTATTAAACACTCAATCATTTTCTTCATGTAAGAGGTTTGGTGAGGAGATAAACCCACTCATTTATGAAACCATGGTTTGAATGTAAGCAATCCTTTTTGGGAAGAGTGAGAAAGAAAGTATGGGATAAGAAGGAAATTTGAGTAGGAAAAGTGATAGTTTTACCATGCTGATTTTTGGGACAATAAGGGGGCTAGGTGCTAGAAATTGAGAACCAACTCTACTATGTATATGGAAATTTATTAGAGGGTTGTGTTTTTTGTTGAAAATAAGGTTGTATGCCTATAAGTGTCTTTCCTAATGAGGAAACTACCCAAAGAGACTTGAGAAGGTTGTGTGAGCACTCCATTGAGACAATTGTGAATTCTTGGAGTCCCTAGCTATGATATTTCATGACTGGCTATGTGCTAGAGCCAAAGAGAGAAGTGGGAAGGCCCGAGGGACTACATGAAAGAGAAGGGGATCCCATTCCTTGGGTTGGTTAGGTTGAGGGGAAAGAGAGCTGGCGGATTGAAATTGTTATTGGAGTAGAAACCTAGGAATTGGGATGTTGAGTGTGTGAATCGTGGACAAGAGAGATAAACCTCCTTGTGGAATCATAGCCTCAAATCAGGGGTGGATTGATATTGAGAGAATATGAACAACAAGCCTATTCCTGAGAAGAACTCCCTTCACATGCAACCAATTGGTTATTTTACAAGAAGATAGGTTTTATTTTGTATCTTTTATCATGTTAATTCTGTTGTATAATTCTATTGTGTAAATGATGTGTTTACTACTGTGCATGATTTAAATGTTTCATTCATGAGTTTTAATTATTCATTATAATAGCATCCATGCATGTCATTTCATGCATATGTCTACTTTTAAATCAATATGATAGTTGATTTTGGTAGTAATGGTTACAATTCCTTGTGTGGTGCCTAAGTCGGTGCTCGTGCTAAAAAATGGTGGTCGCTTACTTGGTACAATGCTTGTGATGCATGTCAGTGGGGGTTTGGGGACATTATCGATTGGTAACAAAGATTGATTTTATGGTATCATGCCTAAGTGAAAGATATGACTATGTTACAGAGTGATACCAAAGAAAAAATCATTTTTTGTTGGTAATGGGATTGTATTTTACAAATGGTGTTAGAGCTTAGGTTGCAACGTTAGCTTGCAGGGGTCTTCTACAATAGAAATAGAAGTTCACTACAATAGAAATAGAAGTTTCTACTTGTGTTTTAGTTGAGGGAAATTTGGAGAATCTAGCACAATCCCCAACTTTTGGGTGTAGTTTAGCTGAAAATCAACATGGGTATGACGAGAATTATAATTCAGTAAGTGGGTTTTGGTCCTGGAGGCAAAAATGGTCAAATCTATGGTAGTTGCACATGGTGTTTGGAGAAAATTTTAAGTTCACCCAATAGAAATATGTGGGGTTGGAATCCACTAACATTTGTTCTTAGTACTAATATTATTGGGATTTTTTCCATAGAGGTTTATTCAGGAAGCTAAGTAGTCGAATGTAGTTGCTAAGGGGTTGATTTTGGGGGTTCGTGGTAGTCGTGAATTTGTGAGTTTGCAATATCAAAATATGGAAAATTGACTAAGGAAGAAAAGATTTTTTGGCGTTGAAATGTCAATGGTCCGCGTGCACACCGCAAAAGGATTGGTGCAAGTGCGACAAAGAGTCTTCATGCACTAAAATTTGGTGCTATGCAATGCAAAACTTACACACAAAACATTGGCGTGCGGTACAAAAGTTATGGTGCATGTTTAATATTGGTGCGCAGTAAAAAAGTTATGGCACGTATTGAATATTGGTGCATGATACAAAATTTTTGGTGTGCAATGAATATTGGTGTGTAGTAAAACAATTATGGCACAGGTTGAATATTGGCATGCGGTACAAATCCTGTGGCATGTGTGGTTTCAAAAACCATAGTGTTGACATTACTGATGCAAGAACAAAGAGAAGAGGAAAGGGAAGGAAAAAATAGACAAGTTTACAAAAAATAACAGAAGACTAGAGACACAAACGTGTTTTGGCCATAATAGGAGTTTTTAAACTCAGAACTAGATGAGATTCAAGGGGTACATCTACAGTGAAGAGGGATATAACAGTGCTAGTGAGGGTTATTGACTAATTCTTCTTCTATTTTCCAAAAAATGTATAACAATGGTTTTTAAAGATATGAGTCATGCACTACTCGAGCCCAGATCAAGGTGAAATTTTTATAGGGAGTCCAAAAAATAGGAATGAAGATACCCATTTTGGATCTTGGTAGAATTCAAAAGAATTTGGAATGGAGATGCTCAAATAGGGAAAAATACAATATTTTTTAGTGCATTTAGGGGATTTCTAAAATATTTAGAAGAGGAAAAGGGACCCCAAATGACCAATCCATAAAATTTTATTGAGTCAACTTTTTATCTACTCATCAATCTGGACAACTTTTTTTTTGAGGGATTTTTTTCCCGTTTTGTTCCATTTGGGAGATAGCCAATTTTTGGCTAAAATTTATGTCTAGAGAAAATGTAAAAAGCATAAAGTAGCCAATTCCAAATTTATACAGAATTTGACTGGAGCATCAGATTCCAAATATGAAAATTTATGTGTGCTCACAAAGATAAATATTATATGTTCCCAATAGAAAACATTTTTTTTATTCCTGATAGGGTTTCTTTTATAGATGGTGTAAGATTGTCTCTTGGCAAGATTGTGCCACTGTAACACGTACAAAAATGGGTGAAACTATTGATTTCAAAGAGCTATAAATTTTAGCTCAAAAAATAGATTTAGGCATGAGTATATCCATCAAAAAGGTGATCTAGAGGAAAATATTTTAGAATTTTTAAGTTCTCCCAAGAAGAACTTTCTTGCTTTATAAAGCTACAAAAATAATGGATTTGGACTCCACAAACCATGCAACTAAAAATCAAAGTTTTCCAAAACAATGTCAATTTTGGAAAAAACATTCCCAAATGATAGAGGCATATGCCAGATGAAAATATTAGGTAAGGAATATTGGAAATGATTACAATTGTACCTATATAACGATGTGGAGGAACATTTGAGAGAGTGACAACCTATCAATGGAAAGGGATTGATTTTTTAATGACAGGGCATTATTGACAAGTAGGGGAACACTCAAGGATATAGTGTTATGTCAAAGGCCTATTAGAAAGATGATCATATGACATGAATGAGCAGTGTATGAGTCTATTGTAGAATATAACTTTAGGGCACAATCATGAAGAAAAAAGTTGTGAAGGTCGTGACTAGTGTAGTTGATTAATAGGTGCAACCATGATACGAACAACAATGGAACCACCAATAGGTGAAGAATGGAATCAATATGCATATGTAGATAAAGGAGACTATTTCAACTTGAATGTAAAAAGGTTACATATTGATGGAAGCAAAGATTGTTGCAAAAGAGGAAGAGAATCTTTTTGCAATGGAGAGTCATCTCTATGAGTGAATATAAGAAGGCATGGAAAATAGTTGCAAGCCACAAAATATCAACTTCTATCTAAAATTATTTAAAGTAATACATCCACTTATAAATCATAATTTGTAGCGGAAGTGAAATACAGGTGCAAGGAATTCAATGGATGAATAATGAAGGTTGACTCATTTTAAAGGTGCTAATGGGGAAATGCAACATTCCATTGGGAGAAATTTGGTCTTGAGTGGACAAAGAAAGTCTTAATAGGGAATTAATCAATGAATTTAAGATAATTAGTTATAAATTGAGAAATGCTAATGGATAGCTAGAAATAATGGCCAAGGATACCATAATGAGAATACTTAAGTTAGAATATTTGTATGGAAGCACTTGGGAGATGATGACATAAATGAATGATAATTGTTGATACAATTGTTGTAGTGGAATTTATGAACATGGTCAACATGATAGCAAGGATAATGAAAAAATATGGGAGGGAAGACATAAATGTAACATTTTAATGTGTTTAAATGTTGACTAATGAAGTGAATTTTAAGGTTGGGTTGGTCAAAGAAGAAGTAAGTGATTATTTAGATCATAGTGATAACATACAATGGGGCCATGCTGGTTATAGCATTGAGAATACTAAAAGGGTTTGACAAGGTAAAGTTAGGGCATGATTTTCTAAGTGGAAGTAGCTTCCAATATTGCCTGGAAGTGCAAGATGACCAAGTGGGGTTTGACTGGGAAATATTCAGATCATGGAACAACAATTCCTGGATGATCATAATGGAAGTGCATAGGGATGCAAGGATCTAGTGGAATTCAAGAAAATCCATATACAACAAAAATAAATAAATAAAGTTGAACTAAGTATGCATTGGAGAGCATACTAGAAGTGATACAAAATGCATATAGGAAAGATAAACTGCATGTGCACTAGGTAGGCATGTTGAGAATGAATGAAATATATATATATATATATATATATATATATATATATATATATATATATATATATATATATAGAGAGAGAGAGAGAGAGAGAGAGAGAGAGATGAAATATGAAATAAAGTTGTTGTTATGATTGAAAATAGCACTAATTATGGATTGTGTATCCATGAAAGGATTGATAGCATGGTTGAGATTGATGATGTTGATATTTCATATGACAACCAATCATATGAAGAAAATATTAGAATGGTAAAATGTTGAACAAGAGGTTAGTAAAATAAGCATGTTAGCTTCTACAAGATACCATCTAATCAGATAACAACAAATAAATTAATGGCATCCATGTATATATGCCTTTGGGTTGCTTATGATGTGTAATTACTGAAGGAAATTGAGTAAGAATTCTCTTATTTAAGTGTCAATATTTGAATTGATGAGTAAAGGAATAAGGCCTTGAGTATACAAATGTTATTTAATGCTTGAATGAAATTATATGAGATTTAATTGCATATTATATTATGTTGGTTATGAGATCATAACCAAGTCAAGTTAGGAGACATACTCCTATTATAAAAATGAATGCCATTAGAGATGACCATGTGTGAGGCCATGTTGTATTTGGATATGGAAGGGTTATAGCGCCATACATGTGCTTAATGATCTTCCCATGTATAATCTATGTTTGGACTACATCCTCTTTGTTGACATTGAATATGACTAAAGGATTATATTCTTGGTGTTGTGTATGGGATGGAGAGGAAGGTATCCAAATGATCAAACAAGTAATTGGGAAGAGTTGGGATGAGGTGTTGAGGCGTTGGCTAGACCTTCCAACTCACCATGGTGGAATGCATGACATATATATGTAGGCATATTTATTACATGCAGACAAAAGGAAGAGTATTTGTTTGTCATTGATGGCAAGCTCAGCCCGACGATGATGAACAAGAGAAAGTGGAAAGACCAACAGTGAAACGATGATCGCATGGCAAGATCAGAACCGTAAACTCCAGGAGTCAAGGAAGCAACTCACAGCAGAAAATCTTGAAATGTGATAGATCAGAGCATGTCAAAGACTCCATTTCGGAGTTTCACAGACCGGGAAATCAGAGTTTCGAATACTGGGAGTTGGAGGAGTCAAGAGTCAAGACTCTTCATCACAGGAGTCCCGAAGTCGCGAAATGTGAAACGACGAAACCTCGAAACAGGAACACCAACAAAGAGTTTCGCAGACCAAGAAATAACTCCATTTCGGAGTTCCAGATACCAAGAGTTGGAGGAGTCAAGAGTTGAGACTCTTTATCATAGAAGTCTCGAAGTCGCGAATTGTGAAACATCGAAATCCCAAAATAGACACATCAACAAAGAGTTTTGCAGACTGGGAAATAACTCCATTTCGGAGTTCCGAATATCGGGAGTTGGAGTTTTGGGGATTGTGACATGGAGTTTTGAAGTTTCGGGGATTGCGACATGGAGCGTCAAGAGATCTCATCACAAGAATTGTCAAAATCGCGAAATGCCAAAATGCGAAATTGCGACATGGAGTTTCGGGGATCGCAACATGGAGTTTCAGGAATTCGTGACATGCGAAATCGCGAAATGCCGAAAGGGACTATTGTGAGTCTCGAAGACTTGAAGGGAAAAACGTCGAAATCCTGTCAGTCGTTTGATTAGGAAAAGAAGGGATCAAATTATGAATCTTTGTGGACTATTGATCTAGATCCATTTCGGGGATTGCGACTTGGAGAGTTGAGATGCTTCGCAACAGGAATTTGCAACATGCGAAATCGTGAATTACCGAAATATGAAATGTGAAAGGCATTTTTTTTCTTGTAATCCAATGGTGCAAGTGAATTCGAATATGATCAAAGGGCTATTGGTTCACCTCACAGTTAATTAATCAGTTATGATTCAATTAGCAAAACGGATTCTTGATTCATGATTCATGATTCGGTTGGCTATTCAGTTGCTGAGGCATGTGTGAACAAAAGAAGATATGAGACAATTGTGCAATGTTGGTCATTTTGAATGAAAAATGAGTTGAACTGTAAGAAAGGGAAAATTACAGTATGCGTAGCGTGAGACCGACAATATGCGCAGTATGAGATAAAAATCAGAGATGAGTAATAGATGAGGAATAGAAAGAATCAAGAGCAAAATTGTAGAACAGCTTGAAGCAGAGCAGAATTGCAGAATAGACAGAGGAAGAGAAGAATTGCAGAACAGTCAGAAGCAGACCAGATTTACAGAACAAAGAAGAAGTGGTAAGAATCGATTTATCCATGTTGTTGGTTATTCAATCATTTATTTATAATCAGGGAGGTAGGGAGGTGCTAGGGAGGATTGTTGTCCTCAGAGGTTCAAGTGGGTGCTTGAACACAGGGAGTTGTAGCTTCCATCTGGTTGTAGCCAGAAAAACTAGGGTGGAAGGGTGGTACAAGGGAGAACAAGTTTTTTCTGTTATACAGGTTGGAGCCTATGTAATTGGAAGTTGGTGCTGGAACACTCAGGAAGTTGGTGTTTCCTTCTAGTGGGTGCTAGAGAAACCAAAGAGTTGATTCTCTCAAACAAGTTGGAGCTTGTAAAACAGAGGTAGTAGCCTCACATTGAGTTGGCGCTCAATTATAGATGATGTACAAAACTTAAAAGACTGCCTATCATTTTGAAGAAGAAGAGGTTTTCTCCCTTTATGGGTTTCCTCATGAAAATCTATCTCTGTGTATATCTTATGTGTGACTCATGCTCATTATTTATGTTTTCCATATGTTGTATAATATTGATGATCACTTGAAGAAATATTAAGAATGTTTTAATAGACTTAAAATTGTTTAAGCATAATAACAACTGATTCACCCCCCCTCTCAGTTGTCTTAGTAATTTCAACAATTGGTATCAGAGCAGGTTCCTTTTATTTAAAGGTAGATCTGTAATCTTAAACATGACAAGTCATGAAGGGACTTAAGCCAGTAAGCCTCCTCTGTTTGATGGAACAAATTTTTCCTTTTGGAAGGTTAGAATGAGAACATACCTAATGGCCTTAGGTGTTGATGTTTGGGATGTAGTAGAGAATGAATACATAAAGCCTGTTGTGCTAGATTTCAAGGATGATAAGTTAGAATTTAGCTTTAATGCTAAGGGAATGAATTCTATCTTGAATGGACTTGCAGAAGTTGAGTTTCTAAAGGTGATACATCTTCAAACTTCCAAAGAAATGTGGGATAAACTTATTAGCAACTATGAAGGAAATGAGAAAGTAAAAGATGCCAAACTTCAAACATTTAGGTTGAAGTTTGAACAACTAAAGATGAATGAAGATGAAACAATTAGCAATTATTTTTTAAGAGTTGAAGAACTTGTGAATGCCATGAAGGGTCTTGGTGAGAAGTTTGAAGAATCACTCTTAGTTCAGAAGATTTTAAGATCTCTGCTTGATAAATTTAATCCAAAAGTCTCTACAATAGAAGAACTAAATGATCTTAAAACTCTGTCCATTGATCAACTTCTAGGAACTTTAACTACATATGAAATTAGAATTAGCAAAGATATATCCAATACTAGAGAAGCATCGTTTAAAGCAGACAAGAATACTGATTCAAAATTAGATGATATTGAGGCAAAATTTGTGAGAAGGTTAAAGAAAGGATCAGGAAAATATCAAGGCAAGTTTCCCTTCAAATGCTTTAACTGTGGTAAGATAGGTCATTTTTCATCTAAGTGTCCCCATTAGAAAAAGGACCAGAACTCTGATGATGAAAATAAGTACAAATTCAAGAAATATAGTAAGAAGAAAAGTTTGTGTGCAAATAATGACAATTCCTCAGAAGACACCGATAGTGACTCTTCCTGTGAAGATAAGGTAAATGAATTCATGATTATGGCCAAAGAGGATTATGATAATAAAAGCACAGGTAGTGATGACAATGATGAAGAAGTTGTGGTTGATATGGAAGGAGAACTGATCAGTGCACTATAAGAGATTGACAAACTCAGAATTAAGAACAGAAAGCAAAAACAATTGTTGATACAGTTCGAGAAAGGAAGTAAACATACTGATGAAGACTTTGCCCTACTGAAAGTGGAATTAGAAGAGGCAAAGAAAATATAAGACATACTAAAACAACAGTTGTCAGAGAAGAAAGCGAGGTGTGAAGCCTTAGAAGAAGAGATAGTAAAAACCAGAAAAGAAATGGAGAAGTTTAAGGGATTGTATCACCAAAATATGCCAAGTATTAAAGCCTCAGAAGGATTAACCTCCATTCTAAATCAGCAAAGAACCCCAAAGTTGAAAGCTTGATTGGGGTATGAAGAAGGATCAAGTAGTGATCATCCAAGTAATACAGAACCTATCAAGTTTGTAAAATACTCAAACATTGACAACAATCACTCTACAGAAACAAAGAAAGAAAATCAACCACCAAGAAGGAATGAAAGAAAAAGTACCAGAACCAAATCTATAGATTAGAGAGATTATCGACATGAAATAAATCGACCTCCTCAAAGAAGACAAAATTTTTCAAGGTACAAAGGTTTTTTCTATGGTTATTGTTTTTTCTGCTCTAACTTTGGTCACAAAGCTATAAATTGTTCTTTAAGATTTAGATATGAGCAATCAATTTTTTCAAGGAATAACTATCTGCCACCAAAAAGATTGAGACAACCAAGCAACAAACAATCACAGACTATAAATCATGTAATGACTGGGAGAAGGACACAGGTGAAACACAACAACAGTTATGAGCATAACAATCATTATGATTTGTTATTCAGTGAACCAAAATGTTACAACTGTCATAATTATGGACATAAATATGCATACTGTCGCTTAAGGAATTACAATCCAGATTTGATCCCCACTGTTGAAAATGTCAAGATTTGGAAGAATAAAGCAAATGACAAGTGTGGACTAGTGTTATCAGCCCAAATACAAAAGAATCCCTGGTATATTGACAGTGGATGTTCCAAACGTATGACTGGAGACAAAAGTAAGTTTCTAACTCTAAGTGAAAGCAAATCAGGGAATGTAACTTTTGGAAATGATGCACCAGGAAAAATAAAAGGTAAAGGAATGGTAAGTTTAAGTAATGGCAAAGGGAAAGCTCAGGATGTGTTGTTTGTAGAAGGTATGAAACATAATCTGCTTAGTGTCAGTCAAGTCTGTGACCGAGGATGTGAAGTCATTTTTACCTCTAAAGACTTTAGAATAAAATTTGTGAATTCAGGATAGCTAGTTGCAAAAGGGATAAGAACAGAAAACAATGTCTATGTGTTAAAAGAAGAAAAAGAAGAATGCCACTTAAGCAAGTATGATGAAAGTTGGTTGTGGAATAGGAGACTTGGACAACTAAATTTTGATCATATAATTAAGCTCATAAATAATGGGGCAGTAAAAGATCTTCCAAAGATATCAAATCCATACAACTCTATTTGTAAACCCTGCCAGATAGGAAAGCTTACTCGCACTCAGTTCAAATATAAAAACTTTCCTTCAATAGAAAAACCTCTCCAGTTAGTACATATGGATATATGTGGACCATCAAGGAAATAAGGTACAGGAAAAGAAAATTATTTTATGTTGATTATTGATGATTATTCTAGACTAACATGGTTTTCCTTTTTGAAGGAAAAATCTAAAGCATTTGAAAAATTCAAAGTGTTTAAGGCTCTGACTGAGAATCAAATAGGAAAAATATTAAAGGCAGTAATATTTGATAGAGAATGAGAGTTTAGTTCATGGAACTTCAAAGAGTTCTGTGATAAACATGGGATCAAAAGAGAGTACACAATTCCAAGGACTCCACAACAAAATGGAGTTGTTGAGAGGCAGAATAGATCAGTACAACAAATGACAAGATCAATGATGAATGAAAGGAACATACCTCCGACATATTGGGTAGAAGCAATTCATGCAGTCATTCATATCCTTAACAAATCTCATCTCATGCCACACAGTGACAAGAATCCTTATGAACTATGGTTTGGAAGACCTGCTTCAATCAATCATTTTAAAGTCTTTGGGAGTAAATGTTATATCAAGAACAATGATGGGTTATGATACAAATAGTAAAGGGTACATATGTTACAATAAGAGACTGCATAAATTGGTTGATTTTATAGACATAAAAGTTTATGAAGAAATTCCAGTCAGAAATGTAAGCAGTGTTGAACCAAGCACAAGAGATATAGTTGAAGATGAAGATGAATAGGTCCAAGGATCAGAAAGGGAAGAATCTGAATCAGATGAAGATACGAATACTCAAGCTGACACAAATCAGTAGAAAGAAGAAAAATCACCTCTCAGAATTGTTAGAAAGAATCATCCTGAAAATCAGATAATTGGAGATATAAATAAAGGAGTTCAGACAAGAAGGAAATTGATTAAAGACTCAGAACAATCTCATGTTGCCTTTTTATCTATG
>ML795261.1:386770-400150 GCA_009831015.1 Picea engelmannii
ATCAATCACCGTGTAATCTGCTTTGCAAGCATAATATGCCAAGAATCGATTTTCCAAAATCGAATAAGATTAACTTATGCGCCTTCAAAACCATTGTTATCATACCTTTACAAACTTGCCAATATATTTGGTGTATACCACATACGTTTATATTCCAAAGCCTTAGAGCCACACAATACAATTTTTCATATGATAATCAAATGAAAACCATAACAAGGATAAAACAATATGAGCAAATATGTTATAATTTTCACGCATAAGATCAATAACTTTCATGCCCAAAGGTTTAATAGTGGAATATATCCAAATGCACAATCAAGGTAAGATAATGATCAAGAACATAAGTCCGATAAAACCTTAATCAATCATATGATAAACCAGTGATCAAGTATCAACCAACAAATTAAAAGACGACGACAGTATAATCAACGAAATAGGTGTTTTCACATTTGCAATTGTGAAAACTGAGTCGAAATTGAATTGTAATGGTTGCAAAAACGAGACACATGTCCGTTAACACAATGCGACAATGATTTGTCATGATACCGCAAGGGGTGAAGGCAGCTTTTGAGAGTAATCGAAAAAAAATTGGGTTGGCTGCCAACACACATTAAAAAAAAAGAGTTAAAAAATATTTAAATAAAACATTGAAAACAAAATTTAAAAAAATAAACTTAAAAAAATACTTAAAACAAATTGGTTTTTTTAAGTATATTTTTTTAAATTGTAGGAGAGCATCCTAAAAAAACAATGCTAGATATGAAGAGAAGAATCCGAAAATGTTTGGGATTTATGAAAAGGAACCTTGGGTGGGAGGGCGTAATCCAAGAAACCAGGTTTGAGAAACAGATTGGTCGAGTGGGAGGGAAGTGTCCAACGATCCCAATATTAATTGATTGCTGAAGTGAGAGAAGCAGGGTTGGACCGACTGATATGATACAAAATGGTGCGAAACATATATGAACTTGCAAAGAAAAATCTAGAACAATAGAAAAAGAAGAAGATAATATAGCTCAAAACCAATTGCTCATTTTATATTCACTTGGCTAAAGGCCTTATTATAGTTTTACAATGGATTCAATTTAAATTAACTGCCAAATATAAAATAATAATTTAAGATGCACGTAGCTCGAAGGCTAGAATAAATAGTAAATAATGCAATGCATGCATCTCAAGTGATAAAATTATCCAACTAACTAATAATTAATTATGCTAGAAGTTTGGGAATGCATCCTAAAAGGAGGGGATGGTGCTGGTGATGCACCTTGCTTGGTGAGTGTGTCTTCATGTTCCATATCATCAATTCATATGGAGTGGTGTTGGAAGTTAATGATAGATTAGGGAATTTTGTAGAACTAAGAAGGATAATGTATAAATGTTATTTTCATTTACAAAAATCAATCAAATGAATCCAAGAATAGAATTATATTTAAATTACAACAAGATTTTATGGAGAAATGCTCATGGAGAATTGTGAGACTTGCAATGACAAATTCATACTAACAATAATCGTTTAGAAAGTATTATTTTTATACATGTTTTCATATATATATATACTAGTCCAAAAAATTACTAAAATGATATTTCTAATATATTTATTTTCATATATATTAATTGTTTTTTTATTGTGCTTTTCATTTTTCAGGAACATTGAGAAAATTAAAGACATTGATTTAGATGATATCTAAAACACACTAATAGTGATGTCCAAAAAAAATGTATAAGGACATGGTCAAATAAATAATCATAATTGCACCATAGGAGAGCTATCCCAACAACAAAATGCATTAAACATATGCATCCATTTTTTTATGTGTAATTAGAGAGTTTACTATTGCATGGAATACTATTTTTCAATTGTTTTTTTGTTGCAAAAAAAGAAAAGAAAATGGAACCCATTCAACTCTCAGTGCTATGGTATTCTTTTCAATTTACACAATCATGTTTATTATAATATAAATGTAGATACACTCATCACACTTTATTTCTATGTTTGTAGATTAAACGTGAAGAGGAAAAACAAAATAAAGCTAATCAAAAATACATTACAAACAACAAAAGTACAATATCCCCTATAAGTGATGAAGAAATGAGACATGCAAGCAATTTGAAGGACTATGATGACCAATATAATTGAATATTACAGCTATCATATCTTGTAAATTTTGTTTATAAACATTTAAAAAAAATTGTTTAATGTGGACATATTGTCTCAATTGGTATGACAAAGGATCCCTTATTCATATATAATAATATGAGTTTTGTATTCTATTGAAATCTCCGGTGTTGTAAAGATGATTTACATTATTACAATGAACATAAATTGATATATTTGTTTTAAACAATACAATACATTAATACAATGATTATATATAAACTTATTAATTAAAATATAAAATCAAATATGTTATAATATTTAATTTACAATGATTAATTAATTTTTTATAAAAACAATTGCATGCCCACAATGTGAAAAAATTTAGTGCTCAAACATATTGGTGTATTGCATTAATTTGAACTATATGGTGTGTTTAATACCTATTTATGCTTTAATGCATTTAAATGGGCATTGATACACACATGTGTGTAGTGTATGTACAAATGCACCAGGGCTTATAAATTTAATAAGAGAACGGATGCTTTTAACTAAAATAACAACATCATTCCCTTCTATAATATCGTTACTATTATTGTTATCATTACCAAGACTTCACTATGTGTAAGGATATATACACATTAGTGCTTAAGAATATAATACACACCAATGTTCACTCATATGTAACACACATCAATGCTCAATGGTATAGTATGCACTAGTGTGTATGAAATGGGAAGCATGGGTGTGCCTTACTATATTAAGTGCATTGAACAAACAAATTTATATTATGACATTTTGTCACTAGATTTTTTAGTTATGGTGAACAGTGACAAAAGATTACATTATCAATTACAATAAATTTTCTTGATAATTTTGTCAAATCTTATAACACTAAAAACCTCATTTTAGTGAAAAACCAAGAGAATTGTCTCATATTGATATTTCACATAGGCCTTCTTATACATAGCAAGATAATTCTCAAGCATTGCCTCTATACAAATGAGAAAAATACCTCATAAGTGGTAAGAAGTTCATCAACATAAATAGTAAAAGATCAAAACCACATTAAGGCTATTACAATTTTCTAGAAAATAATAGAGTTGATGCATGTGTGTAGATACACACATAGAGACATATGACCATGAATAAGAAACCCCCAAAGACTTCACCAATGTTGATGGGTGGGTGATAAGCAGGGTAAATTGTTGACAATGATTATAGACCCTAACTCTGAGGGGATCAAGAAAGTCAAACCCATGGCCTTCCTTACTTTAGGGGGAAATATATCATATCTGGCTCATAGTCGCTTGAACCAACCCTTAAGGCTATAAAATTTGAAGGACATAGGGGTAGGCTTTGATATCACAAATTGATGAAATGAAAGTTCAATATCTCCAAAAATTCACAACAAAAACAAATAGAAAAATCACTAATGCATAAGATTAGGTTATCTTCAAGAGGGTGTTTTTAAATTTTTTATATATTTAGTTGGAATGTAGGGAAAAAGTAGAGTCTCCAAAAGGTGTTGATTTTATGCAACATCTTTTTATTGGTCCAACTTAAAAACTTAAAAAAAACTATTCATTTGTTAAATACGAAAAAAGAAGAAGTGCATTAGCCAAGATAATATAGATTATTGTAGATTTATTTAAAAAAAAAAACTTTAATATGGGAAAAAATGGATCCCCTAACATAACTCATTATCGATTCCCATATTTGTTCAAAACACATTGTGAAACAACTATCAAAATCAAATTGACCCATAAAATATCAATAAAAAAATTCATAAAAATAATGACTACAAAGATAACAAAATTATTTACAAGTACTTTTTTTATTATAAAGTGAAATTTCAAATATAAATATAAGTTTTGATTCCTTGAAGTTGCATGCTATTTAAAAATAACATTTATTTAAAAAAAAAAGGAAAATAGTAATCGAGATTCATGTTTTTACCTTAATGTGTAAACTAGGAGTATCCCCTATGGGATGTTATTGTTTATTCTTATACAATGTATTATCAAGTGTTTTTGTACTTTCTCAATTTGATTTCATCTATGTTTGGATAGTTAATCCTCATAATTCACATCCATAAAAGAATATTCGGGTAACAGGAATTTGAAAGTAGAAGTACAGTGTTTGCTAGTCCCAAACCTCAATTATCATGTACCAAGTTTGCAGCAAAAAGAATGCCTTCCACCCTGCTTGCAGTATTTTCGTCATACATATGTCCCACCATTCTTGTATCATTTTCCTCATCAATGTGTCCCACCTTAGCTTCTCATTGAAATCTAGTCCCAAATATTTATAATTTTAAGTAATCCTTGGTAGCTCACTTTCGAAGTTGGTTTTTGGTTGTTTTGTTCTTCTTTAGTGAGAACATTACTATCTTAGTTTTTATTGCAACCATATTCATCCTAACCTTCACAAAAAAAAGGACCCAAATGCCTCTATGACATCTTGCATGCTATGTAATGTCCTAATTGTTAGTATCACAACATCTACATTAACAAGTTATTCCTCGCTATGTTTATGCATTCCATACCATTAGCTTATTTATATAAGCACTAAATGATATAGGGAAAAAGCACAACCTTGTTTCACCTGAATTTCATTGTTATAGCATTTTGAATAATCTCTATAATTTTAATTTTAATGTATACCTTATATTTAGTATGTATTGCTTCTACATCAAGAAAAATACCATACTATAAATATAAATTTGATAATTTCTCAACTATCAATATCAAGTGAAATATGCGAATGTGAGTTAATGTATAGGACTTTAAATTTGTGTAAAAATATATCTTTATTTAAAATAGATTTTTGCGTAGTCATGATATTTGTTCGGGTTTTTCCATTAGGTAACATTGACTTATCTAACATGTCTGCGCATAGAGTTCGTGTCAAACATGAGTTGAGCTCCTTATAGAATTTGGATCTTTTGTAATATGGATTGGTGAGTCATGGATGTGGGCTTCCACCTCTATAATTATTTATCCAACATGATGACGTGGATATCTATCACATTTCATTAGGTGGAATAAGATGAATCTATACAATTAGGGAAATAGACAACTAGGTTCTAATGAATTCAATAAGATTTCTACCATGGGTGAGGTGAGGTGAATATATAGGTAAATAAAAAAGTTAAAGGTTAAGTCAAATTTAGGAGTTATTATTAGTCCCTGTCAAAGGCTAGGACTATAGCAATGAGTTTTCTATTGATTTGATATTAATTTGCCTTTTATTTTAAATTTGTATGTGAAGTATAATGTTTAATTAATGAAAACAAATATATATTTTTTGATAAAATAAAATTATTTGTTTTTTTCATTTATGATTGGCTAATATATTTCAAGTCTTATTGTTGCCTTCACGTATTTCAATATTTAAAATTAATTACATAATCATAAACTTTGTTATAAGTACCATCTACTTTTAAACTATTCTTCTATTTAACACTAAATAAATAATATTAAGATTCATATATCTATACAAGCAATTCTAATTGGTTGTATTTTGTCTACATCATAGTTATTAAAAGTCAAATCTAACATATATGACAAACTTATCACACCACCACAATAAATTACGTATCCCACTTATGGATCTTCGTATCCCAATATGGATTTTCGTATCCAAACGTGACTGGTTGATCCCAAGAAGCATATTATAGGAAAGGCAATTGAAGAACTTGGTACATGATGGTTTGCATTTAATGCAAGCTTGGTCATGGTTGTCCAGTTGGAAATTGGAGCGAGAGTTTATTTAAAGTCATTAACACCAATTTCAATGAAATGTATAGGGTAAAACTATGAGTTTGTGTCCTCAACTCCAATTCCAATGAAATGGATAGGATAAAATTATGAAAGTTTATGTCCTTATCATGAAACTTTTCCCATGCAAGATCTTGGGGGTTTTATGACCCATTTAAAATATATTAGCTCGAGGGATGAAATTTTGTTAAAGATTTAGATATTCCATTTGGGAGTTTTATGACCATTTAAAATATATTAGCCAGAAGGATGTGAAGTGTAATGTTTAACTAATGAAAACAAATATATATTTTTTGATAAAATAAAAATATTTTTTAATCTCAAAACTATACAAAATTTAGGTTTAATCTCAAAACTATAAGACAACCATACTAAAGTAAAAACATGGTAAGATATCTTGTCCAATAGTGCTTATATTGTTTATGAAAAATCTATAAACTATGTATCATCATGGAGCAACACGTCTTTCTCCATCCCTTGTGAGTCGTTGTCAAATTCTTTACATTCAAATTTTCTAAAATTGTAGTTATCTGTGTTAATTTTTCTCATTTAAATAGCAAAACCCCCCAAAAAAGTTAATTTCTTTTAAGATTATGAAACTAGCCTATTTATTAGCATATTTTTCATGTTTCACCATAATCATCATCATCAATAATTATAGGGTGCCAACTATCATCTTCATTTCCAAATCTACTTGGCAGGGACTAAGCTGCCATACAACCCTTGTTTAATTATGGATCACTTTGTTATGCTTAGAATCATTGTGAAGTGTTGTAATAATAAAATTAATCTCTTTTATTGTTTTATTGACTTTAAAAAAGATTTTGACATAATTCTTAGGACTAACCTTTGGAATAGATTAGAAGAGCTAACAGTTCATTTTGAGTTGAGAGTTGTTGGGATAAGGTTGTATGAGAACGTTAATGCCAAGTTTAGAAACACTAAGGGTTGGTTTGAAGAAATTAATTGTAATATAGGAGCTAAGTAAGGTTGTTCCCTATCCCCTACCCTTTTTGGCATATACATCAACAAGTTGGAGAGTTGTTTGGAAAAATAAGTTTGTGTTAGCCTGACTTTAGTTGGTATAGTCATCATCCTTATTCTTTATGCTAATGATATTGTTCTTATGGAAAAGAGTCCCTATGATCTGGACAAGCATTTCTCAAGGATTTTTTCTCTAGTACGAGTATTAATGTTAAAATTGAGAAAACGAAGGTTATGATAATGAAATCTAAAAATATCACTTATGTCAATTTCATGTATGAAAACTACAGTTTGGAGGAAGTGTCTTCATACAAATATCTCAAAATTGATCTTCATCAAAAGCTTAACTAGAACTATAGCATTGAGAAAAGGATAAATGTAAGGTGGAAATATTATTATGAACATGGAAACAATTGTAAATTAGTAGACCTTTGGCTATGGGATAAGAAGAAACTCCTCTATAAGACTCTTGTCACTCTTGTTATCGTATATTGTTGTGAATTTTGGGGCTGCAACATCTCTAGAAAATCATGGAGAAAGATAGAGAAAATCCAAAAGTGTTTTATCACTTATAATTTCAAAATTAAAGGCAATACATCCTATCATATCCTATCCTCATAGAACTGATTCTTTCCCCATGAAGAGTGTGACTATGAATAGGTACATATTGTACAAGAATAAGATAAACAACTTGGAAGAAAAGAAGCTTCCTAAGATTGCTTCAAACTCGAATGAAAACCACCTACAACTCAATGAGGGTTAACATAAAGATGCAAATTCTAGGCATAATCATTGGGTAATCAAGGAAGATATCACTTGCATAGTAAAAATAGTATCAAAAATATTATTACATTTAAATTTAAGGAGAAATTGTGGTGTGATAAAGGAATACAGGATAAAAAAAAATTAAAATACTATAAGGAGGTGATCAACCCTAATCTGAAAAAAAAATATCAAGGATACATATATGGGTTTTCTCAAGGTTAGAGGATGGCTCTACGGATTTCTTCTTGTTTGGTTCTCGGCGATAGGTTTTCCACAGGAAAACCTTAGCCCCCGGGCATCCCCTTCGAATCCCTCTCACCTCCACACCCTTTATCCTTCACCCCATAAAGTTTCACCCTCTTCCCTGTGACCTTGGTCCCAATGGTGTCAAATAGCTCTCCCCTAATCTTCCATGTACCCTCCCTCTATCCTTACCCCTCAACATGCTCACTATCCACAACACCTATCCCTTTCTCCCCCTACTAAATGTCAATGGAAGATCTAACGGAGTAGAAGGAGCTTCTCGATTACTCAGTTGATCCATACTCCCCTTCTCAGATCTGGAACTACCACCTCCCCGATCACCCTCGTCACCCTTTTGATCTCCCCTTGTCACCACCTCTCTCTCCTAGAAGTGTGTCTTTCCCACCATCTTCCTTATATTTGATGACGCTTCCCTCCCCCGTGACCTCTCCTTCCCACTATCATGATATCCACTCTCCCTTATCTAATGATTTTGTGCATTCATTCAATTTCCCTCATACCTTATATTTCCCTCTCTCGCACGTCACCCCCTCCTTCGCTTTTAAAAATGTCTCACATTCATCATATTTATCCTCTTTTTTTTACCAGATTTGTTTTCGTCACAGCCGCAAGAAGTTTCCATGTTGGGAGGGTTTGTTGGCTCTCTCACCTTATAAATGTTCATATCACGGGCACCTAAATCTGACTCTGAGAAAATTTCTATCAGGATGGACCATTCATGGAAAACTAAGAAATTCATAAAGCATTGAGACAAGCCCATAAACCTCACACTTGGCAACAGAATAAAACTCCATGAGATTGTCACCACGCAACATACCACCCTAGTTGGAAGATTTGCAATCAAAAGGCCATTCCAAAACTTGCTTGGATATTGGAATGATGATATAGGTGGACATTGGTGTCCACCCACCTATTCCACTTGCTCAAAGCATAATTTTCCATTTTGGCAATTTTTCTACACTTTTTTGGGTCCTGAACTTTCGAGGCCATTTTGAGGCCTTAAACAACTTTTTTGGGCACGCCAATGCCTAGAAAATATCCAAAGGAATAGGCTAGTCCAAATGGAATGTGTACTCCTTAGATATACCTTTATGAATAGGTATCAAGCACCCCAAATAGATATCGTATGAAAAATTTACTCCCTCGAAAATTTGGCGTATAAACTACCCCCATCGGTGCCTATAAACCTTTTAGTGTTTCATCACCCGGGGTTAGGGTTTTGGATATTTAGGGTTTTCTCAATTATTTTTTATGTTAAAAATTCCTTTGGAGCCTCATTGGAATCAAATTCTTGTGAATGAGCGTAGCTGACACATCTCTTCGTAGAGATAAGCTACCACCATTCTAGCTAGCTTGTGTGCTTTTGCATTTTACAGTCTTTTGTATTTTTCAAATAGTCATTAATAGAATCTGAGTTTCACTATATTAATGTGTTCCATGCCACATATTTGTGTGTATCCTTTTTATATCTCTATTATATTTCTACCTTCATATCATTCTCAAAATAATTTGGATCATTGGTATCATAGCACTCTGCTCCTTGTCATTCTTAGTGCATGTCCCCGACAAGGTCAGGGTATTGAGAGTTGGGTCTCAAGCTTGTTTCTCTTGAAGACAACCACTCTCACATGCCCAAGAAACCTCCCGTGGCAGAAAAAAAGAGGGATGATGGAGAAGGATATTATTTCACACTATTGCTTGAGGAATCCCTCATGCAACAAAGGAACGAGATGATGGACAATTTCTCCCAGATCCTTCGACGACTTATGACAGCAATGGAAGTACCTTCAACCAGCAGTCACTTCAAAGGTGTGACACCCTTCAAGGTACAATTTAACTTTGATATTCCTTTATTTGAAGGCCATATAGACGTCGACACTTTAGGAAAACAGTTAAGTCTGCTAAAGGGTTATTTCTTTGTCCAAAATTTTTCCAACAATGAAAAAATCACTTTCGCGCTCCTTAAATCCCTTCCCCATGTCAGAGATTGGTGGGAGACTTACTATGAGAAACATTCTCAGGAAGAGTCTACAATTTTTGGGCCAAGACCCACTTGGGAAGCTTTTGTTGATGCCCTCAAGGAACAATATTACCCTCTAGAAAATTATGATGACCAATACACGAGATGGACCACATTGTGCCAAGAGAGGGGTCAAATAGTGTCGGAGTTCAAAAACACCTTCCATACCTTGAGCACTAAGCTGGGTATAAAATAATCTTAGAAAGATATGGTCCTAACATACCATGGGGCTCTACACAGGTACATCCAAAAAGAAATGGTGTTTCTAGACATCTTGTCATTGGGAGTCGCTTATCGGTATGCTTTCAAAAATGAGAAGAAATTTAACCAGCAGAACAAGAAAGAGTTTGGGTATGCAAATCTAAAACAACCAAAGTATGGTAAGGGTGGACCTAACTCCCAATCCAAAGGATGGAACAAGGATGGATAACCCAAGGATAACCATCCCAATCCACCAATAAATAAGGGTATGGGAAGTCGAAGAAGGACACTGGAAAGTGGTATGATTTCCACAAAATCCCTTGGCACAATACTGATGAATGTCACTCAAAATAGTCAATGTTGGCTGAGACAAAAGCCCCAGCGTCGAATTCTAGATTAGACTTTGATTCAGAACTGAAAAATGGAAAGTGGATCATTGATGCAGAACCTAGTGTGGCCATTGCTAAGATAAAATTCCAGCCAGAGGAACTGGAGGAGCCTGAAGAATGGGAGCACCTCTTCCACTAATAGATGTGGATGAAGGGGACCCCACTCCATTTCATTGTTGATTGTGGTAGCTAGAATAAATTGATCTCAATATAGGTTATCAAGAGGTTGAACCTGACAACGATGCCACATCCTTAGCCATACACCATCAGTTGGCTCAGCCAGGGGTGAGACATCCGCATTAGCCAACAATGTCACTTACACTATGAAATCAAACCCTTCAAATACAAGGTATTTTGTAATGTTTCCCCCCTTGAATTTTGTGATGTTTTTATAGGACAACCATAAATGTGGAAGCATCATGTTGTTCATGAATCTAGGCCTCGTAGTGTCATTATTACTTTGGGAGATCAACTCTAAAGGGTATCTGAGGCATTCCCAAAGGCTATGGTCTCTTTGATCTCCACGAAGTAGTGAAGAAAGGTGGTCTCCCAGATTGGGAGGTTTTTCCTCTTTATGGTTCGATCAGAAGGTGAATGAAAGGTCATTGCAACCATTGAAACCTAGGCAAGGGGTATCTCTTCACACCAATGACATGTGGACAATATAGTAGAATAATACAAAGAAATATTCACCTCGCCTACTGGGGTTTCTGTGCACTGTTAGTTAAATCACTCAATTGATCTGACACTCGATCCACCTCTACCTAACGACCCTATGTGCATGCATTCTCTTATGGAGAATGAAGAAATAAAGTGCCAAATCCAAGAGCTAATTCTGAAGGTCCACATAAAACCAATCTCCTCACCTTGCAAGAGCCCAATTGTTCTAGTACATAAGAAGGATGGCACATGGAGACTTTGTATTGATTACATAGCCCTAAACAAGATCATAGTCAAGAACCAATACCTAATTTTCTAGATTGATGATCTTCTCGATCATCTCAATGCAGCCAAGTTTTTTAGTAGTATTGATATCAATTAGGGCTACCACCAGGTGTCTATTGAGAAAAATCATGTGTGGAAGACGACCTTCAATTCTAAAGAAGGTCTCTTTGAGTGGTTGTTCATGCGTTTTGGATTGACTAATTCACTGACCACGTTCATGCATACAATGGGTGATATATAACATCCATTTACAAAGTCCTTTGTGGTTGTATATTTGGATGAAATCCTCATCTTCAACAAAACCTAGGAGGAAAATTTCGAGCATATTCAGCAGGTCTTGGGCACCCTCCGACAACACAAGTTATATGCCAATTTGGAGAAATGTTTCTTCGACATGCAGAGAATCTGGTAGCCTATCACAGAGAAACTCTATCTAATACTATTTGCAGATACCCCACATACGACAAAGAGATGTAATCCATTATGCAGGCATGCCGATAGTGGAAGCAATACATTTTGGGGAAGGAAATAATCATCCACACCAATCACAAGCCTCTGCAATTCATGCAGACACAAGGAAAGTTACAGAATGACCTCCATCAGAAGTGGTCCACATACCTCACAATTCCACTTGAATATCAAGTAGAAGAAGCGCAGCACCAACCATTTCACATATTTCCTAAGTTGACCCCCGATGGAAACACTAACCACAGTGCTCAACTCATGTGTACATGAGACATCCAGATGGCCACAACTATACAATAATGACTTTGACTTTGATATTTCCTATCAGACATTGAATGCAAGAAAAATAGTTCCAGACTTTCATCTCCAAGATGGATTGCTATGCCATCTGATTCATCTTTGTGTTTCTTCAATCATGCATGCAAACATGATTTGGGAAGCTCATCAAAACTGAGTAGAGGGACATTTTTGTTTAGATAAAATAGTGGAAGTACTGCAAAATCATTTTTATTGGCAAAATCTTCATAAATATGTTCACAAGTACATCAGATCCTCCATTGTTTGTGCCATTGACAAGCTAACCATCAAGAAACAGGGGCTATACACCCCTCTTCCTACTCCAGATAAGACTTGGGATGTTAAGGTCCTAACCCGCACATAGGTAGATCAATGTATTCGGATGTAATAAAGGTCAATAATAATAAGGCCTTTCAATAAAATAGAATAAGGTGGATGTAAGAAGACCTAATAGAAGCTTCCCCTTCTAGAAGGATCTTTCTCTAGATGCTTCTCTTAATAGACATATTTAGTATAAATAAGAGGTGAGGGTATGAGAACCCTAGCTTGGAGATTATTGTAACAGAGTGTTGCTCGATTGGAGGTTGCCCCCTCGAAGAGGCCTATGAACATTGCTATCTGAATCAAAGTGTTATTTCTGTTGCTATTTCGTATATCATTTATGTGTATTGTGAAGATTATGCTAGATGTTTTACTGTCATTCTGTCATTTCTAGCATTTCATTTCTATTCTACATATTTTATATATCTGGTATCTTGCAAGTGGTATCAGAGCACTTTCCTTGGCAGAAATTGTGGGTTTTTTTTTTTTCAGGGTAGAGACGTATTCCGACGTCTTTAAGCCACAGAGATCTATTGTTATGCACATAAACCCACGGTTGATGGATTCATACACACAGGAAATACACGTGGTTCCTAAGCGCACATCTATTGGCCACCCTTGTAACCCCTGTTGGTACCCCTTCGAGTGGTAGCGCATCAGACAACACCTGTGTACGGATCGGCCTAGATTTCCTGAAGCCCTCTTTAGCTAAACCTATCGGCCGCCGGACTGCTATAGTGTCACCGAGAACAGCACTCGGGAAGATACTCTCTAGTACCTGGGTAGTCGGGTAGTATGGCTAAGGGTACGGTCTATCCTCCTTAGTTAGTGCCCTGAGATATTGGGTCGAGT
>ML795261.1:405445-464815 GCA_009831015.1 Picea engelmannii
TTGGAACCAGGTGCCAAATTCAAACCAACCTTCCAGAGTTAGCTGAAGAAGGCTCCATTTGGCTACAGCCAGAAGCAGTTTTGGACCAGTGTGAGCGTCGCCTGCGTCAGAGAACCATCAAGGAAGTGCTAGTACAGTGGAAAGACATGGCTCCAGTAGATGCCACTTGGGAACTAGCTACCATTCTACAACAGTTTCCACATCTCAAGCCTTGAGGACAAGGCTGTTTTTCAGGGGGCGGACATGTTAAGGTCCTAACCCGCACATAGGTAGATCAATGTATTCGGATGTAATAAAGGTCAATATTAATAAGTCATTTCAATAAAATAGAATAAGGTGGATGTAAGAAGACCTAATAGAAGCTTCCGCTTCTAGAAGGATCTTCCTCTAGATGCTTCTCTTAATAGACATATTTAGTATAAATAAGAGGCGAGGGTATGAAAACCCTAGCTTGGAGATTATTGTAACAAAGCACTGCTCGACTGGAGGTTGCCCCCTCGAAGAGGCCTATAAACATTGCTATCTGAATCAAAGTGCTATTTCTATTGCTATTTCGTATATCATTTCTGTGTATTGTGAAGATTATGCTAGATATTTTACTGTCATTCTTTCATTTCTAGCATTTCATTTATGTTCTGCATATTTTATATATCTGGTATCTTGCATGGGAGTCCATCTCCATGGACTACATATCTGATTTACCTTCAACCAAGCATGGGAATTGATTGATTCTCTAAGATGGCAGTTTTGGCACCCTGCAATAAGAGCATCACAGTCGAAGCCCACTGTGAAGCTCTTCTTTACACATGTTTGGGTTCATTTTGGGCTTCCACACACTATTATTGTTACAAAGAAAATATCTCTATGGCCTGGGGTAAACCATAATAGAAGAAATGACTAAAGAAATCAACTCTAATCCCAAGTATGCTATATAAATGAAATGCTAACAAGACAAGGTCAAAAACCTACCTTGTCCTTGTCCTCAAAAACCAAGATATGAAAGCATGTGGTGATAATATATAATTTTAGCATATAAAATAGCATAATACATTAACATGTACATGAAAAATGCGCCCATGCAATAAGAATTCAAATATTTGCAAGATACCAATTGGACAATAAAAGAGTATTTCTATTAAAATAATCAACAGAAGTATATAGGTGACAAACTTCTGTGTCAGCACATCTCATAATCGAGAAACTAAGTCCCTCCAACTGGGCCTCCACCACTTCAATCCTCCACCAAAGGCAAGCTCATATAAAGGAGACAATGAGGTTCTCCATCAAAGAAGGAAGAGGTTGGGGGCTAAACAATGAGCTTAGACTTTCAAGGATAAAGGGATGCAGAATCAATGCAAAGTGATATTTATCCAAAGTATCTTTGCCCTCAAAACTTTAATTCTCTTCCCTTCTAGGGCTTGGATATGGCTCAATTTATAGCCTTCAAATGGAACTGAAGGGCCGCTTCAGAGAGTTTCCAGTATATGGAAGGTCAAGGATCATGGATCTCGTGACGTGACATGGAAACTAGACATATTTTTTAATTTTGAGCACCAAAACTGATGTGTGCGGGCAGTAATGAAGAAAATTGTGTATACGCATGTTGTCTAACTAGTAGGGCACGTATATGTGGGAAAATATGCTTTTTGGATCTAGGAAGTGCAAAAGGGGACTTCAAGTATGCATAGGGAGATGGAAAGGCCATCTAAGAAAGTTGCATGGGGTGAGGAATAATTTGATATAATAGATTCCCCCTAATGTGTGAGGTCATAGGAGTATCTACGATGGCCGAAATACATTATAATTCCCAGAAGCAGATTTATGGCAACTCAACTAGAATTGTTAGTTTCTCATAAGAATATTACAATCCATAATGACTTTGTACACATGGATTCCAATTTGAATTACACTACAGATCCATGTGGAAACATACCAAATATTCGTTCATCGCCATGAATAGTAAATACAAAGTAGATACATGTCATAGGTTGTCATAGTCATGAACAAGGCCCAGTGGAAAACAGTCTCAAAATAAATCTAAAGATATATGTATACAATGGAGTACAATTTGATCTCACATGATCACTGAAGTCATATAGGTATTGGTCCAATGAAAGACAACAACATAATAGGAATGTTGCTACCATAATCTAGAGGTCTTCTACAATATCCTCTAAAGGTGCAATTCTACATCATGTGAATAGAGGAGTTGATGTCAAACACAATGAGACTTCGTTTCATTACCGGTCATTAAGGTATACCGTTAACAAACACGAGACAACCTATCGATAATGAAAGTAGGTACCAAGGCACCAAGTACATTCTTACAAGTGTGAATAAGGGTGTTGAGGTCAAAAACTTGAAAATTACATCGATCAAGAGAAATTGATGTATTCCCAATTGTTGATGGTGGGAGAACCTACCGCTAATGACTACAATCCTATAGGTACTCATAGGACTATAGGTCTCATTTCCAGAATAGATGAGCTGAATTCGATGGAAGGAGACCCACTGAAAGGAGAGCATTAAGGCATCTCTCATTAGTCAGTGTGAAGTATAAAGAAGCAGCTTTATGATTCGAAGGAGCGTGAATGAATAATATGTTCACGAGCCAATGACCGTGTGCATATTTTGCATGCACCAAATGAAAGAAGTGCATTAAAAAGGCACCATATGAAAGAAGTGCATGAAAAAGACACTCTGAATAGAAGCCAATAAGGAATATTGTCGACAAAGGTGAGGAAAGCACCAATAATGCTAATAGAATCTAATACATTGTACAAATCCCAATGTATGAATATATTTATTGCCATATAACACAAGGAAAACCCCCCAGTCAATGACCAATAAGGATATGTCGATTGTTGGGTTCAAGTTTACCTACCTATAATGAAAGTAGGACCAAGGTGGATGGTAGGAATGCAACTTCATGTAACTCTGAGACACACTGAGGGTATGGTTGACATGCAAAGTCAATAGTTCTGAGAAATGGTCGATACATGCTTATAGAATTCCTTTGAACAAGAGCTTGAGACATATGGAGGACACTAGTAGCATAGACTTGATGATGAAACTGCGCGATGCAGGATGCATCAACAAACTCTCCATAAGGATTGGAAAAATAACCATTCAGATGAGTAAAATCTAAGTAACGAGATCAACTTCCTAAGGTCATGCTAAACTCAAACTTTGGATGACAAGTGGACTCAAAAGTTTGTGCTATGTTCAAAGGAAACATGAATGTTGTCGATATGAGATAATATTATTTTCCCTCCCGTCATTTTCTATTTTTTCATAGGAAAATAAATGTTATTATACAAGAGAGGAAACAAGTGTCACAAGTAAGCAACTAGCTTCAAATAGTGGAACACACCTATGCTCAATGAAAGGAAGTTCATGTGGGGCATGGACACTCGAGGGAATTTTTCCTCTTAGGGTACAGGGTTTCAAGCTGCAAAGGATATAAACAAGGCTTTACTTGGCTAGTGATGCAAATTGTTGAGGTAAGAGGATTATAACGAGAAAGAGGGAACCAGAAATAGGCTCAATACTGCAAGCAAGAGATAATGGAATGAAATTACAACTTAACTCCAAAGAATGTCCTTTTTCATAAATTTAGTCCCCCTAGGCCTGAAAAAGTATAAAATAATACCCATGAGAAATCTTCTAGCCAATGTTGACTAGAGTGTTCCTTTTTTGGAATTCTTCTACTTGGTCTAAAAAAGGGTTAAAGTTACACAAAATAGATGTCCTTTCAAATCCATTTAACGAGTGTGAAAGAGACAAGTTCACTCGACAATCTTTTTTCTTTTGAGAGAGTCAGAAAAGAGCTTAAACAAGACTTGGTGGGAGTCCCATAGGTGAAGGTCAGAATGCTTGTGAGTAAGAATATGAGGTTTGAATGCAAATTCATATCAGAACTATAAAGGACTCTTGGTCATATGGAATAACTTCTGCATGGGCACCAAATGGCACACAGGTTTTAACTAGGGCACCCATGTTTGGTAAGCCTCTACCACTTAATAACGACACTTCTAGTAGCAGTAAGAAGGTTCTATATCACTAATAAATGGGTTCTTACCTAAGGCATATGGATCATAGCCATAAGACAATGCAATAATTCCAAATGAAGTGACAACCTATCCTATATGTTGGCGAAAGGAAATACCTGCTGAAGTCATGAATGGGTAGTATGATGCTAGAAACCGAAAAAACCCTTGACAAAACCACCAAAACAAATTCTTTCCACTATAATATTAGTCCACGAGGTCAAAAATTAGCATAAACTATATACAGTGGGTAAAAAAATTCTACTAATAGTAAAAAATAGACTTTTTACCATGCCATTAGAGTTTTTTCACCCACATAGTCCATTGTAGGCCATTTTTCCCTCGATCTTCAAGTGTCGATTGCGGGAGCTATGGTCAATGAAATTAGAAACTGTCTATACCAAGTAAGTTCCCTTCCCCTCCTCTTCATTTTCAGTGGATTACAATTCAATTTTACATCAAAATGTTTGAGTATGAGGGCACAAGATGTGAACTAGGGTGTACGCGAGTGTTAGTTCATCAGGTCGCGTACATGGAGGTGTGTACATGGGAAAATCCAAGACTTCCCGCATATATGCAACCCTATACACAATTTTTAACACTATATCCCGTGTACAAGTCCACAAACAATATTTTTTATAAAATTTAACTCAAAAAATGACTTTTCCTTTGCAGGATGGTGCTTGAATGGAGAGAGAGGGAACATGAAGAGATAGATGCAATAGTGGAAAGGAATGCAGGGGCCCAACTAGCTCTAAAAATATGTGGCCTTTACAAATTTTTGACTCTCAAAGGAATGAGGACTCAAGTGAGGTTACTCCAGATGCTCGTAAACTATTGGGATCTGGAGACAAATGCCTTCAATCGCGTTGGGAAACCATTGAGGATTGAAGTAGATGACATATATTTCATTATAGGATTGTCTCATCGGGGCGAGGTAGTGAATCTCAAGGCCCGAGGGGATGGGGGTGGTATGACCATGGAGGATTACATTTCCACCCACTGTGTTGCAGGCACAGACAAAGTAGGGAGCCAACTCTCAATCAAGGTGATCGAGAACCTGAGTTTGAATATCGTTGTACTTGTTCTTACATGGATCTTGGGATCAACCTCATTGCACTAGGATTCAAGGCCACTCATTTTCTATGCGGTGGAGTGTTTGTGACCCACTGTTTATAACTGGTGTACCTCACTGCTCGCTAACATGAAGAGTCAGTTGACGGGGAGAAAGAGAAACTTCAGGTTTGCATCCATATTATGTATTTTTTTCTTTGAGTGGGTTTCAGGTTTGAACCCTAGAGTAGATATCATTCCACATGGACTACATGATCCAGCCATGTCACGGTGGACCGACATGATGAGGCAACTAGGAGGTGGTAGGGTGCCAACTCACGACAATGATGAGTTCTTTTTCTAGTGGTGCTGACAAGTGATAACCATTGAAGACTACCCTTATGTTGCAATCGACTACAGATGGTTTCCATATATGCCTTTTCCACCAAGTTCCACCTATGGTGATATTGGTACGAAATTTTTTTATATATTTCATTTTTCTTGTGTTTTTAAAAAAGAATAAAAAGCACAAATATTTTTGTATGGTATCAAGTATTAATAATTTCTTTGTCATGCATATGTAGGTCTGCAATGACCAGAAGGATTCCCACGACTCAGTGGAGGAAATGTGGAGATGAGCACGCAAGAGGAGATGTAGATAGAGTGCTACAAAATGTGCAGGGGAACCTGTCTCGATTGATGCAGAAGATTCCTATGGTTTAGGTGGAGGATCTACCAGAGGCTATGTAGCAGTAAGTGGTGGGTGTGCCCCGTGCATGGGTGCTACTCTTTCGATATCTCGCAAATTCTGTATTGTGCTATCATGATACACATCTGATGCCATAGGCGTAGATGCCATGGTCATATATATACCAACCATACATGTATTTTGAGGGTGTGAGTGTTAAGAACCAAATATCAAAATAGCATGAAAATGCTCAGAATAAGTACTCAATGCCTTGAAAAAGATAGAATTTCAAATAATAATCCTCTTCGAGGGGGAAACCTCCTTATACACCACATAAATTTCCAAATACAAGATGATTCCAAATGAAAAGGTCTCATTGGTACATATAGGAGACTAGGATGTACAATTAAAACTAATGGACCCAAGCCGACATAAATAAAATACCATTACTAATGTAATATGCCCCAATTAAGGGGTAATGTGCCACTATTTAGGGCTTAACATGCCCCTCTCCTTCAGATAAGTTATGTCCAAAACGCTTGAGTAATTTTGGATGCTTCTGTATAAAAGACCCATCTTCCCAAGTGGAATCTTTAGTAGGTAGTTTCCTCCACCTAATGAGATACTCTGAAATTGATATATTCGTCAGTTGGTGAATTCTTCTGTCAGAGATAGATTCAGGCTCCAATATGATTTTTTCTTCCTCTTCAAATTCAGGAAATATAGTTTGAATTGGGATATTGTCACATATAACCTTCTTTAAGCATGAAACTTGGAAAACTGGGCGTACTCGTGAAAATGCAAGCAACTCCAATTTGTATGCCATAGTACCAATCTTTTGCAACACCTTATATGGGCCATAGTACTTTGGTGATAATTTATTATCATTCTTAGCTTGCTTGAGGGACATTTGTTTGTATGGTTGTAGTCTTAAAAATACCCAATCCACTACTTCAAAACTTCTTTCACTACAATGTTGATATGCTTGTTGATTCATGTGATTATGTGCCATGGTCAGGTTTTCCTTTAAGAGTTGGAGAACTTGTTGTTGATGCTCGATGTGAACTTCCACTACTTGAACCTTAGATTTTTCTTTTAGAGAAGAAGTGATGGAAGGTGGGTGATATCCATAGAGTGTAATAATGTTGGAGTTACTTCACACACACCTAGGATTTCTTTTTCCTAAGTTTTTTCCTTGTTTATTAGTCATAATTAGTCATTATCGAGACTCCTATATTTTAGGGGAGAATATTCCACCTGGAGAATATTGTCTTTCAGTTGACACTTGAGTTTGACTAGTTGAGTTGAGTTTAGATGTTGCATTGGTTTTGTCACCATGCAACATTGGGATCATCACCAACTAATGCACACTTTCCTTGGGATCATCACCAGACTGGCGCATTACCCTTGATTTCTTGAGTTAACTCCTCACTACTCTTTGTCTAATCAGTTAACTAAAGACTAGTTGACTAGTTAACTCAACTAGGTGGCAGTTCACTCCCGTAACTACCTGAGAGACTAGACTAGGTGGAATTTTACTCCCATAACTACTGGTGTGTGTCCAGATCACTCTATACCACCACTATGGATCATTAGTTACTCATGTATCCTATATATATTGTAAATTATTCTCTCTTTGAGTGTGGAATACGGTTAATGAGAATTCTTTCATTCTTTCTCTCCTTCTTCTTCTTTCTCCAATTCTCTCTGCAAATGTGTGTATTATTGTTTAGCTAGATCTATTATGTGCAATTTCAACACATTTACAAATCAATGGTGTCATTTTTGTTGCAGTATGAAAGGAAGTTTTATACCACCATTCTGCCAAGGGTAACCATTTGAACCATTATGTTTATTTATCAGAGACAAAGAAACGAAGGTATCCTTATAGACATTTGTTCACTATATCGGTTTGTCCATCAAATTGAGGATGACAGGTTGAGACATGAGCCAATTGAGTACCCAAACAAGAAAATAGTTATGTCCAAAAATGTCTAGTGAAGATGGGATCTCTATCAGTTACAATAATCTTTTGGCTTCCATGTAGCTTTTGAGTTGTCTCCATGAATGCGGTGGAAACTGTATTGGCTTTGAAAGGATGAGAGAGTGCACAAAAGTGTGATTACTTGGTCAGTCTATCAACAATAACCATTATGACACTCTTTCCTTCATACTTTGGTAACCCTGTGATGAAATCCATGGAAACCTCCTCCCAACGCTAACTTGGGATGGCTAAAGTTTGTAAAAGACTTGGCATCTTAATTGTTTCCACCTTATTTTGTTGGCAAACCAAACATTCTTCTACAAACCTTTGAATATCAGTTTTAAGGCCATCCAAAAAAAAATCCTTCTTGACCCTATGGTGGGTTTTCAAAAATCCTGAGTGCCCTACTACTGGAGAGGTGTGCAATTCCAATAGTACCTTTTGTTTGAGTTGGGAGTTCTTACATAAATATAAGTGATCTTTGTACCATAGTGAATAATTTTTCCATGTAAATGTATCTAATGCACTAGAATCCTGTTGCAACCTTTGAATGAGATTCCACACATTTTCATCATTCTTCCATTCATCCCTCGCTTCTATTATCCAATCGGGTTAGATGATCAAGATAGCACATAGAAAGGCCTCAACATATTCATCCTTTATTGATAGTGCAACTACCACAACATTTTTCTTCCCTTTTTATAGATGATTTCAAAATCATACCCCAACATATTGGTCACCCATTTTTGTTTTTCTTCTGAAGATAGTATTTGTTCCAAGAAGTATTTATGACTATCATGATCTGTTTTGACCTTGAAGTGCCTATCTATTAGGTAAGGGCACCATTTCTTCAATGCATGTAGTATTTCCATCATTTCCTTCTCATAAATGGGTTTGTGTAAGTCCTTTCCCTTGAGTGGTCAACTTTCAAAAGCAAGGGTCCTTCCTTGTTGCATTAGTACAACACCAATTCCATTTCCCAAGGTATCACATTCCACAATAAATGTTTTTGTAAAGTCTGGTGTGGTCAAGACATGATCTTTGCACATTGCCTCTTTAAGTTGTTCAAAATCTTGAGTTTCCTGTGGAGTCCATGAAAATTCATCCTTCTTAGTTAATGTCATTAAAGGTGCTACTATTCTTCCATAGTTCCGAACAAACTTGCGGTAGTAACCTATCAAACCCAAAAATCCTCTAAGATTCTTCAATGTTTTGGGAATCAACCAATCCAGCATGGCCATAATCTTGTTAGAGCCTACCTTAACACATTCATGAGATACAATATGACCCAAATAATATACCTCCTTCACCCAAAAGAAACATTTGGATGGTTTGGCATATAGTTGTTGCTCCTTTAGTTGTTGTAGCACCTTGTCAACATGTCGCACATGATCCTCCCAAGACTTTCTATAGATTAGTATATCATCAAAAAATACTAACACAAATTTTCAAAGGAAGGTCTTGAAAATGGAATTCATCAACCCTTGGAATGTGGAAGGTGCATTATTTAGGCCAAAACGCATGACAAAAAATTCATAATGGCCTTAATGATTTCATAATGTTGTTTTTGGGATATATGCTTCTTTCATTCTAATCTGATGATACCCTGAATGGAGATCCAATTTTGTGAAATAGATTGGTTCATGTAGTTCATATAACAATTCATTAATGACAAGAATGGGAAACTTATCTTTAATAATGATCTTGTTGAGATCTCTATAATCTGGATACATACACCATGAGCCCTCTTCTTGAGTACCATTACCATCGGTGCATAGTAAGAACTTTGGCTAGGTATAATAATGCCAGCCTCTAACATTTCTTCAACCATGCGCTCAATTTCACTCTTTTGGGCATAAGGGTCTCTGTAAGGCTTGATGTTAGGAGGAACACTCCCGGGAATTAGGTGAATAACATGATCATGATTTCGAGTGGGTGGAAGACCTTTGGGAATATCTTCAAATACTTTGGAATGTTTATCAATTATGCCTTCGAGATATAGGGGAATGGATGGCTTAGTTGTTTGAACATCTAGCGAGCATAGTTGTACAATTACACCCTGATGCCCCTTTTTCAATAATTTTTTCATGCCATTAGAGCTTATCACCTTACTGGGTTTCCCTTTGATACCCCTTAACTCAATATCTTTTCCTTCCAATGAAAATTTCATGAAAAGTTCTTGAAAATTAAAGGTTAGTGTTCCTAATGATTTTAACCATTGGACTCCTAGTACTAAATCATCACCACCCATGGGTATAATAATAATTGGACTATTCATTACATATTCCCCCATAGTAAGATTGATTTTGTTGCATTTTCCTGAGTAATTGATAGTTCCTCCATCTACAATGATTACTTCAAGCTCTGGCGCTGGATATATAAAGTAATTGAGAGCTTTGGTTAATTTATAGTGAAAGAAATTATGAGTACTACCAGAATCAATTAGGATTATTGCATTTTTCTTTTTGATATATCCTTCGCTTGAGAGTTTGAGGAGCGATAATTCCAGCCAATGTATGACATGATATCGTGGGAGTAAACTCTTCTGAAGAAACCTCTTCTACATTTTCATCTTGAGATGGTTCTTGGTCTTGTTCTTCTTCCTCTTCACAATATATGTAGACTAATTTCTTCTCACCACACATATGTCCCTTACTGTACGTGGTGTCACAATTAAAGCATAAAACTTTTTTTTTTCTTTCCTCCAATTTTTTAGGTGTCAACCTTGTAGGTTGAGGTGTTTTAGAATAAGGAACAATATTCTCTCAATAGATGTTAGGAGTGGTCCTTCTAGTAGCCATAGCCATATTTTTACTTTCATCATTTCTCGCCACCTTGAATGCATTCTCCAATGATTTGGGTTCCCAAAGGTGAACCTCATCTTGAATTTTATCCTTTAAAGTTCCTATGAATACATTAGTCAGGTGCTCATCTGGAGTATTTTTTACCTTTATATTAAATCTTTGGAAGTTCTCAATGTGCTCTACAACTAAACCCTTTTTCTTGAGATTTATCAATTGGCTAAAGAAGGTATTGTTACTTGTATCCTCATAGTTTGCTATCATTTCTTCCATGAAAATTGTCCAAGTGATGAGTGATTTGCGAGAACAAAGCCATTGATACCACACAAATTGATTGGGTTCTAAATATAAATAAGTAATTCCTACCTTTTTTGTATGTGGCACATCATGTAGATCAAAGAATTGCTCCATCTGAAGTATCCATGTGATTGGATCCATCCCATTAAAATTCCTCATATTGATCTTAGGAAAGTGGTTGGTCTTCAACACAAAGTTGGAGTTTCTCCATTCTTGATTCATCTTACTTGTCTCCTCATCATTAATTTCATGGGATATATTTTCACTTTCAGGTGTCCTCTCTATTAAGAGATTTTTCAATCCTTCCATTATATCCCTTTTTAAACCTACAATCTTAGTATTTATTGCCTCTAACTTAGCTTCAGTTGAATCCATCATCCCTTATAGTTCATCTTTTGTTACTGTCTTCTTTTGTAAATCATTTATGTCCCTGCGCATTTCTTCACCTTCATCAAGAGTCCAAATAGGAATGTACAGAGGCTTAATTGGTGGAGAAGTTCCCTTTTTGGGTGGCATGTTGGCCAAGTATCACTTTTAAATATTGATTTTGGGGTGGTTCTACTAGACGATCTTTCTTCTGTTGTATCTCCAAACTTTTAGCCCTTATGGGTTTGAAAAATTATTTTTGTAGTTATTTGATATGTCTTCTTTACAATTCCATAGGTCTAATCAAAATTGGATGTGCCAAGTGGAAGTTATGGTAAATTCCCCACACCTTGTTGATTTTTGTCCCTTTTATGTTAGTGTACTTGTAAAGCGTGCCAAGATCACAATATCTGATATTTTATTCTGAACCATGTACCAGAAATACTACAGATTTTCCATTGTCCAATGAAACCAGTCTCACTTAATTTGGATAATCACTGAAGAAGATATCATTTATTTACTTGGAAGACCTATTTGAGACTAGTTAATATGACTAGTCAGATACCCTATCTTGCACAGGGTGTATCTAAAAAAGTAGGATGGCCCAAAAGAAGAAATTTGTATCATAACTACCTTGATAATTTATCTGAATATCCTCTAGATTTTAGAGTCTAAAATATTATAGAAAAAATGTTATAGCAAAAATTTAGTGATGACTAAATTCAGGATGATTCCAGAACTCTATCTTACACAGGATATATCTCTTAAATTATAAGGCCTCGGGAGCTTAAATTTGAAACCCAGTACCTTGATCTGTATGTTAAATATTCTCCAAGGGGTTCCTTCTGAAATTCCAAAGAAAACGAATTATAGGGAAAATTCCAAGGTGTATCAGATGTAGCAATGAAACCCCAAGACCTTGATCTCTGATACCAAATGTTAAGAACCAAATATCAAAATAGCATAAAAAAAACCTCAGAGTAAGTACTCAACACCTTGAAAAATATATAATTTCAGATAATAAGCATCTTCGAGGGGGAAACCTCCTTATACACCACATAAATTTCCAAATACAAGATGACTCCAAATGAAAAGGTCTCCTTGGTATATATAGGAGACTTGGAGGTACAATTACAAATAATGGACCCAACCTGACATAAATAAAATAACATTAATAATGTAATATTCCTCAATTAAGGGGTAATGTGCCACTGTTTAGGGCTTAACAGTGAGCCCCGTGTTGTACAATGTCACCATATTTTTTTTAAAGATGAAATATAAAAAATATGGTCCTCGACTTTACTTATATATGTTACAATGTGTACATACATGAATTTGTTTTCTTTACTTCAATTATGTGACAAATGTCAATCTAAAACATAATTAGCATATGCATCGGATACATAGTTAGAACTTCTAGGTATGTGACTATAAGTAAGAAAATAATAGTATAGTTCCAAAAGTTAGACCCGTAGGAATCGTCAGAGTAGAGTACGGTCTCGAACACGATAATTGTCGTTTAAATGACATATGACTAACTAGGATTCCAAGAGAATCTCTAAATATTGAACACCATGTGAAATGGAGTCACATAAAAGCTCTATAATGGTTCTATACTCAGCCACATTATTAGTTTATGGCTCCAGACAAACGCCACCTGAAGATACCAGTTGGCCTTCGGGTGAGTAAATGACCCATGCGACGGAAGCCATCTTCCATGTATGACAACTAACATCATCTGTGAATCCTAAGTAAACTGATGACTCCATTGACATCTTCCAACCAAGGGAAAACTTGATAAGCAAGTCGATGACACAAAGGAAAAGATGTATATACACTAAGATACACTAGTATACAAAAGGTCATGCCTAATATTGAGGGATCAAGCGTAATATATTTTAAGGTAGAGCCCATTTCCAAGCTCATCCAACATATTCCCTTCATAATCCTCTAATTCATAGGCTCCTTTTTCTGAAGCACGTTGCACGATATAAGGACCATGCCACATGGGGTTAAACTTGCCTTCCCCAATGGTTCTTTGGCTTGCTCATATAGGAGAACCAAGTCACCCTCATCGTACTGTCGAGGAAATAAAGACCTATCATACTGAACCTTAACATGTTGTTTATTTTCTTTGATAACCATAGAGGCATCTCGATGCTTCTCATCTAGGCACTCTAGGTGTACAAGGCATTCTTAAATATCGAATGTGTCAGGTAGGAGTTCAATTTCTAGTTTGAGGGAATGGATTTTGCATTAAATCGGAAGGATCAACTCCATGTTGTGTACTAATTGAAAATGATAAAAATTGGTGGAAGTATTAACCTAGGTTTGATATGCCCAAAGAGCAAGGTAAATCATTAGATTCCATTCATATTTACTTTGGCTGACATTTTTTTTCAAGATGGTATTGATATATTTATTCACTGCCTCTACTTGTCCATTTTACTGGGGATAATAAGGGGAAGAATAACTGTGCTTAAACCCCAGTTTTGATGCTAACTCCTTCATCATTTCATTCTAAAAGTGACTACCATGATCAGTGACAATCTCCTTTGGGATTCTGAACCAGGCTATAATTTGGTTGAATACGAAGAATGTTGTCATATTACCATCGGATTTAACAGTAGGCATGGACTCTGCCCATTTAGTGAAGTAATCCACAGCCACAATAATATGTTGATGCCCCCCAACTAAAGTTGGGCTACAGTCCATAGAATCTACCCCCCACTTGGTGAAGGGATCAACAGTGATGACTGGGTGAAGAGGGGATGGATGCGAGTGCATTTTCTAAGAAAACACCTAGCAAGGGTGACACTTCTTGACCGCTTCAACTCAATCTTTAAAAATTGATGGCCAAAAATAGTCGGCTCGCAAAATGTTTTGGGTTGTCACAAGCCTAGATAGATGACCACCACATGCCTCATGGTGACAGTCATTGAGAACCAACTCAGGTTCATCATGAGTTGAGAAACGATGTAAAATATTACTCGACGATACAAAGTGTCACCGATGATAAGGTATTTTTTATCTTTATAACATATACATTGTCGATCGTCTCTCGAAAAATGTTGGGATAGATTGAAGGTTTGAAGATAAATTATAATGTCTACATACCAGGGATTCGAAGATGAGATAGGGAAGATATGTTCATCCACGATTGAATCGTCATTAATAATGTCTTCATCCAGTCGAGGGAAGTTTGATATCAACTAAGAAAAAACTAGTGATTTCTTAGACTTTGTCGAAGCCAAATTGAGATCAAACTCTTGCAAAATAAAAATCCACTTATTTTATTCCCCCCCTATGATACGCTTGGTCAGTACATATTGAAATGTATTGATATTTGCAACTACGGTAGTTTTGCAAAGTAATATATAATGTCGCAATATTTGAACATCATGTATGATGGCTAAGGCTAGCTTCTCAACATGAGAGTATTTAAGTTCATGACCGACCAAGTTTCGACTGAGATAATAAACAATGTGCTCATGGAGCTCATCGTCCTCCTGAACCAGATCCATACCAACCGTCCCTTCGTACATGACAATATAAAGAAAATAGACTCTACTGTAGTCGGGAAGCTTAAGCAGAGGCATCGATACCAAGGATTTCTTAAGAGAATCGAAGTATTTATGTGCTCGATCATCCCATATAAATGGAGTATCCTTCTTCAAAATATGCACAAAACCCTTAGTTAAATTGGCATAGTTCACTATGAACCGACACAAGAAGTTATCCTTCCCCTGTAAACCCTGAAGTTGTCGAATGTTTTGCGAGGGAGGAAATCGAAGTATTGCCTCAACCTTCATAGGATCCACCATGATACCATGCTTAGGTACTAATAATCCTAAAACATGGCTAGACCTAATGTAGAATATGCACTTGTGAGGGAGATAGTAACAAAATCTCTCAAATACTAGTCGAACATGAGAGGAGTGATCTACTCTCTTGCAAGAGTGAGCAGTGAGATCATCGAGGTAAGATTCAACAATATGTTTGAGATCATGAAAATAAAAGGTCATGGCAAGTTGGAAGGTTGATCCAGTGTTTTTAAGGCTGAAAGGAATTTTTCGGTATGCAAAAGTACACCAAGGACAAATAAAATTTGTCTTCTTTTGATCCTCGGGTTTGATTTGAATTTGATTATATCCTAAAAATCCATCCATAAAAGAAAAAACTTCACTTCACACACACTCATCAAGAATATGGAATATGAAAAGAGTCAGGAAGTTTTCTTTAGGACAAGCCTTGTTCACGTCTCGAAAATCCATACACACACAGATGGTTCCTTTTTTCTTATTCACAAGAATAGGGTGGGACACCCATTCGGTCAAGGGAATTGGGTAGCTGAAACCATCATTAAGTAGCTTTTCTACCTCTTCCTTAATAGTAGGGGCCTTCCTAGCATTAACAAATCTCAGATGTTTTCGAATAGGTCTAACATCCGGATAAGTCTTGATCTCATGTTCTACAATGTTGGGGTCAATCCCTAGCATCTCTTCGTATGACCAAGTGAATACATCATGAAATTGTTTCAAGAGATCAATGTAGATCTGAATTTCTTCGGGAGAGCAATCTGCACCGATATATACGTTCTCAATTTTACGAAGAATTCAAGAGATGTTGATCGTGACGATAGGATAAATATTCGCCATGTTTCCTTCAACATAAACATCATGCATATCTAGCAAAACCACAATGTGACCAACCATCTCACTCAAGGTAGATCTAAAGTCATCCTGTTCGATCCTAACAAGGTCTTGGAGGAAATAAAAGTGATGATGCACATCGTCCCAAGGCCTATCGGTACCATTCATGGCCTCTAAGATGGATTCATATGAAGGTAAAGTATCGTAGAGGAAATCATGTGAACAAGACAATCGAGCTCTAGAATGAGATCATCCTTATCTATCCACAAGGGGAAACGATCCAGGTCATCAGTAGTGTTAAGAAAAACTCGATATGCAACCTCTATCACTGATAGTGGCATTGCCATCCCAATGTGTGACTGGCCTTCACAAGACATATTCGGGGAAGGTAGGGTCCAAGGGTCATTAAAATATGAAGTACGGAAAGGAATAGACCTCATTGATGACGAAGACCTACTGGAAATGGAATAAATGTGATGAATTGGTGCCACGAAATAAAATCTACCCATAAGAGAGGAATACATTTTGACACCAACATCCTTGATTGCCTTCTGAGAATTTTCAATCACTAAGATCGAAGGTCCAACTGATGCATTAGGACTAGGATGCGCAAAGCACAATTTATCAATCGTCACTATTTTTCCTTCATGAGGAAAACATAAAGTGTGGAAAATAGATTACACAACCACGGTCATGGCATAAGTCCAATTACGCCCTAGTAGTAAATTATATTCAAGGGGCACATCAACCACCTTGACATCAACCTCCACTGTCTTTCCACCTAACTGGACCAGAAAGGCAGGAAGAACTATGTGGGGTAAAAAAGAACGTCCATCAAATGTAGTCAACATAGTCATAGATTGGGATAGATTCTGAGATCCAATGGCTTTCCAATAGGTTAGGGACATCACACACGTTGCAGCGCCTTCATAAATTACAGTGTGTTTGATGGTATATTTCGTGTACTCCACGTGGATTTTAAAGGCCACATGGTAAGGAAAGTGAGGCTTAACATATGTGATTTCAAACTTAATAAACTTTGAGCCACATGCATCTAGAGCTCCTAAAGAAGATAACAAGGTGTTCCTCTATGAAGGAAACGTCTAGAGCACCTCCAAATCCAACATCGCACAAGGGATTTGTTACGAGGGAAAAACTCTCTATGGCCAAGGGTAGACCACAACAGATAGGTATGACTGTAGAAATAAACTCAATTCCATTGTATGCTATATAAACTAATGTGCAAGATAAGAAAGAGGCCTACCTCGATCCAACGTTCGATGATGTTCCACCATTGAGCACTTCGACCCAAAGCTTTATACCTGCAACAAGTTCTCAACAAACAAGCAGATCAAGTACATAGTGATAATATAAGGGGGTTAGCACATTAGATAACATAATCCATTAATAAAAATTACAAACATGCCCATGGATAATAATCATATATTTGCACGATACCCATAGGACGAGAAAGGAGTATTTCTATTAATAATTGATCAGCAGAAGTTACAACATTACAGACTTCTGTGTCGGCATGGTTCGAAACCAAGAAACCAAGTTCCTTCCAACTAGGCCTCCACCACTTCAATCCTCTACCAAAGGCAAGCTCATAGGAGAGAGACAATGAGGTTCTCTCAATAATAGGGAAAGAGATTGGGGGCTGAACACTGTGTTCAGACTCGAGGGAAAAATGGATGCAGTCTCAATATGAAGTAATTTCTCCATAGTAACTTTTCTCTCAAAGTTGAATTCTTTATCCTATTTTACTTAGCTCGGAATTGTGCTTTTATAGTCTTCAAAATGAAACTGAAGGGTCGAGTCAGAACGTTTCCAGTATGTGGAAGGCCAAGGATCAGAGATCTCCTATTGTGACATGGAAACCGGACTCCATTTTTGTATTTTCTGGCACAAATTCTGATGTACTCAGGTTGTAGTGGAGTAGCCTACGTATACGCATGTTGTATAGGAGATGGGGCGCATATATGTGGGAAAATGTGTATATTTGGCTCTTGATTCATCAAAAAGGGATGACAAGTCTGCATAGGGAAATGGAAAAAGGCCCTTTGTGCAAGATATAAATGGTGAGGAAAATATTGCTATAACAGATGCCCCGTAATGTGTGATATTAGAGGAGTATCTGCGATGGCCGAAATACATTATAAATAACCAAGGAGTGGAGTGGTAGAGAACCAACTGGATGAACTCGATTTCTCATTACATTTTGTACTGACTTTGTATACATGGCTACCAAGAATACAATGCACATCCATGTGGAAAATATACCAAATAAGTGTTTGTGGCCATGAATAGGAAAATACAAATGTGGTTACATGCCAAAAGTTGTCTTAGTCATGAACAAGGCCCAATGAAACCAGTCTCAAAACTAATATGAAGATATATGTATACCATGGAGTATAATCTTGATCTCCCATGATCACTGAAGTCATATAGGTACTAGTCCAATGAAAAGGAAGCAACAGCTCAGGAAAGCTATAGCCACATAGAGATGTCTTCAAGTCTTCTACATTATCCTCCAAGGGTGCAAGTCTACATCATGTGAATAGAGGATTTGAGTTCGAACACAATGAGACATCATTTGATTATCAGACATTGAGGTATACTGTTAACAAATGCGAGACAACCTACTAATAATGAAAGTAGGTATCAAGACACCGAGTACACTCCTACAACTGAAAATAAAGGACTCGGTGTCGAACACTTGAGAAATCCATTGATCAGGAGACATTGATGTATTCTCATATGTCAATGGTGAGAGAGCCTACCACTAATGACTACAAGCCTCAAGGTACTCATAAAACTTTAGGTCCCATATCCAGAATAAATGAGCTAAAGTCGATGGAAAGAGACCTACTGAAAGGAGAGCATTTAAGGCATCTCTCATCAGTCAACACAAGGAACAAATCAGGAGATTCATGATTTGATGGAGAGAAGATGAAGAACATGTTCACAAACCAACAACCCTGTGCGTCTTTTGCATGTACCAAATGCAAGAGGTATATGAAAAAGATCCTCTGAATAGAATCCAATGATGAAAACTGCTAACAAAGGCGAGGAAACCACCAGTAAGGCTAATGACATCCAAGACATTGCATGAATCCCAAAGTGTGAATAGATTTCTTGTCGTCGAACATAAGGGAAAATACCCAGTCAATGACCAATGATGAAATGTTGATTGATGGGTTCAAGGTGACCTACCAATGATGAAAGTAGGGCCGGGGTGCATGATAAGACCATAGTATCATGTGATTCTAAGACAAGCTGAGGGTATGGCCGACATGAAAAGTCAAGATTTTTGAGGATTGGCTGACATAGGTTGATAGAATTCCTTTGAACAAGAGCATGAGACATATGGTAGACTCCGACAGCATGGACCCAATGATATAACTATCAGATGCAGGAGGCATCGATAATGTTCTCTATGGGGACTGGAAGAGTAACCAGTCATTAGAGAAAACTCTGTAACGAGATCAGCTTCCTAAGGCCATGCTAAACCCAAAATTATGATGACACGAGGAATCAATAACTTTATGTTCTGTTCAAAGGCGACATGATTGCTACCAAATATAATATAGTACTCCCTTCCTGCCCATCTTTTTTTGTTTTTTCATAACAAATGAATGCTATGATACAGAGGAGGAAACGAGTGTTGCAAGTAAGCAAAACTAGTTTTGGCAGTGGAACATCACCCTGAGTGTCCATCTCCCGCATGCATTTCCTTGCATCCCTCCAGGGTATAGGGTGTCAAATTGCAAAGGATATAAACAAGTCTCTACTTGGTTGAGGATGTAAAAACTGCTTAGGCAAATGTTTATAATGCAAAGCAAGAACTGTCTAAAGGCTCAATACTGCAAGCGAGGGCATGAGATGCAATCACAAATTAACACCAAAAAATATCATTTTTATGTATTTTAGTCTACTTAGTGTGAAAAAGGGGTAAACTTGTGCCAAATAGACGTCTTTTCAAATCCAATTTACGAGTGTGAAAAAAGACAATTTCACTCGGCAATCTTTTCTATTTTTTATAACGAGTCAGAAAAGAGCTTAACTAAGACTCATGACCTTTCAAATCCAACTTAACAAGTGTGAAAGGGACAAATCACTCAACAATATTTTTAGTTTTTTAGATGAGTCGGAAAAGAGATTAATTAAGACTCATTTTATTGTTCTAATCAACATGAAAAGGGGGAGGCCAAGGCTCCCATCCCAGCCTTTTGTGAAAAGTCAGTATCTTAAAGATAGCTGACAAAAGCTTGGGAAAACCCAAAGCTCTCCAAGTCGAGGAGGAGAGAGTGCTAACGGAGTATATAGTCTCAGTGATGGTTCGAATAATGTCTCTTAATGGAAAAGACATAGGTGGGTGTATGGGATGCCCCACCAGGCTGTCCCAATCGAAGGGAACCTCGTCAGGACTTGGAGTGAGAGCATTTGGGGGAAGAATAAATCTCTCTTGTTCAGAAGGGGGAGGATTTGGAATATTGATGACATGACTGAAAGGTGCATCACTCTCTTCAGGGAGAGTAGGATTGACCAGAGATTGCACTAGTGTGGCCACTTCTTCAATTATAGGTTGAAGAGGATGCATAGTAATGAGGGCAAGAGATGCTTCACCCTTAACAAAGGGGGTGAGGTCGGGAGAGGATTGCGTCGGTGGAACCACCGATATGATCAAAGGAGAAGTGATGTGCGGAGAAACCACAAATGCCTCAGATGCCGAAGGGATCTTGGGTGAGCCCCATGCTTCTGGTATCCCGGTAGTAGCCAGACACAAACGAGTAAGGTGACTTCCTTCACAAGTCCTACAAAGGAATTTAGGCTTGCGTCTGAGACATCTAGGCTTCTCGATGCTCCCAGCATTGTCCACAACAGCTGGTGACACGCTATTGATGTGACTGGAATGGGTAAGAGATTATTCTCCTGTATGATGAATAGATGTTGGAGACGTGACATGTCTATGATTTGGGGTAAAAAGGATGGTGCCCCCAACATGATTGGCAGAAGTTGGGGGATGTTGACATAATTTGTAGAAAATGTCAACCAATCTCTGACATGACTGGAATAAGTTGGTGATGGAGCACCAGTATGACTAACAGTGACTGGGCTATCAATATATTGTGACATTTTATTCCAAGGTCTGGGGAAAGATTGATTTTGAAATATTGCAGGCTAGAAAGGATCCAGGTGTACCCCCTGTCCCTACCCAGAAAAGTGGTGGCCTATGTCATAATAGTTTGAAGAGGTTTGGACAGGTATCATCACTGAGGCCTTCGAAGAGATCGAGGTAGGATAAGAATTATTCGAGTGAGGATATATGTTTCCCCCTTGTGAAGGGATCCCATAAAGAGGGTACCTCGAACCATAAAATTGATTCTCCCCATATGAAATACCTGGGGGTACTTGAGGACCTGTCATGGAAAAAGTGTTCGAAGGAACTGACATGGAAGATGAAAGATACATGGATGGGGTCTAATAAGTGGGATAAGCACCCATCTAAGTACTAGCTTCTGAAAGAGCATAGCTAGTATTGGATCCATAAGGAGGAAGGTTCCAACCTCCCATGGGAACACGACTCATATCAAATGAAGAAGTAGGCATCAAAGCCATGGTGCCCCTGGATCTAATGCTAGGATTCATATATGTGGGACAGGGGGAGGATTGCATGGGGGAAGGCATATCAACAAAAAAATGACTAGAGATGCAAAGTGCGGATTGAGTATTGTAGTTCTGCATACCATTGTAAAAAGCGGAAGGGTCTGTCCCCATGAAGTGAGTAGGCATCATGGGGTGGGTAGCAGTGAATGCAGGAGAAAAAGAAACTCCACTATGCATGATGATGAGATCCAAAATAGACTCCTAAGGCCAACTAGTAGTCAAAGATCATACCAAAAATTCAAACGGCCAATATGCATGCAAATGGGCTAAAGTGGCTGAGTGGCCTCCCTCGCTAAAGAAGGTATGTCTCATCTAAGAGGGACCTGAGACTCCCCGCTAAAGTTTGGAGGTAATAAAATCAATTATAGGGGCCCTCGTGGGATTAACAACTAGTCGGTTAGATCCCCCCAGAGAGGTAATCCTCCATAAAGGCTATGTGTTTTCCGACCCCTATCTAACCTAGGGTACATGCATAATAACCCATGCAAGTAACCTATGAGATACCTAAGTCAAGAAACTAATAAACCACTGTATAATCGATGCACAGGCGAGAAGTCGTAAGTCCATATCACCATATGGGAAAGGTAGCAAAGCTCGAAACCTTGAAATAACCACCTCTCACAATGGTATGGGCAATAGAAAGATCCCCAAATACAAATAAATCCACAGAAATATCTCTGACGCTAGGTGAGTATCCAGGGGTTATCCCTTCAACTAAATTTTCGTGACCTCATGATTAACTCTGGTGTGAGCGGAGCCTCCTGATCTTACCAATTATACAATGGACTTCTCAACTCCCTGGCTCAAACACACATGTTGATTTAATTGCCTTGGAGAATTTTACTCCCAAAATCTTATTCCAAGGCACTAAATCCTATACTAGTTTGTGCACCCTAAAAATAAAATCGTTACTAATCAATTTTAGTTTAAAGCATAAATTTTATTGGTTGTCACTACCCAAAAGTGTATGGAAGTGAAACTCATGATGTTATGACTCTGCAAGAAAAAAAAATATGAATATAATGCAAAGTCTATCTTTAACTTTTTCAATGAATGATATGCTAATAAAAACAGTGCAATTTTCAATTTCAACTCTGCAATTCAAAAGTAAAATGCAATCTTTCACTAAATGCACTAAGCTAATGATAAAGGTTCAAAGAAAAAAATGCCAACCAATGCAAACTCCCTATTTTCTTTTGTATTTTCAATATATTAAAGAGAAAATGAATGGACTGAAAAACAACCTGATATATAAATTCTACTATGTATAAACAAAATAACTCAAGCAGAATACCACACAGCCAAGAAAACAACCCAGGGTTCAAGGACAAACCAAAAATGAAAAACAATGAGAAAGACTATGCCCAAAAATTCAACTCCAAACAAGTTTCCTGTCAACCCAAAGAAGCTCAACATGCACTACAGAGACCTAAGAAGGCTCAGCAAACATCAAATCCCACCCAACAGTCACTAAACCAAGAAAATAAGCAAGGGAAAGTGGTATATGCGACTATTCAAGAGAACATACTATATATACATAGCTTGCAGTGAGATAGCACGCGTGTATACGCGAATGTCAAGGCAAAAGTAGCGTACAGGCTTTAAAACAAGGCCAGGCAAGGGAAAAAAGATTGAAAACTCAGACCCAGAGTGAACATAATCTGTCAAGCAGGGATACTACACGAAACACAAAGGAAAAAGAGAAATGCAAGAAGAAAAAGTACTTCAACCCTTATAAGGAAGATCTCTCCCCAGCAGAGTCGCCAATTCTGTTATGAGGGAAAAACTCTCTATGGTCAAGGGTAAACCACAATAGATAGGTATGACTGCAAAAATAAACTCAATTCCATTATATGCTATATAAACTAATGTGCAAGATAAGAAAAAGGCCTACCTCGATCCAATGTTCAATGATGTTCCACCGTTGAGCACTTTGACCCAAAGCTTTATACCTGCAACAAGTTCTCAACAAACAAGTAGAGCAAGTACATAGTGATAATATAAGGGGGTTAGCACATTAGATAAAATAATCCATTAATAACCATTACAAACATTCCCATGGATAATAATCATATATTTGCAAGATACCAATAGGATGGGAAAGGAGTATTTCTATTAATAATTGATCAATAGAAGTGACAACATTAAAGACTTCCGTGTCGGCATGGTTCGAAACCAAGAAACCAAGTTCCTTCCAACTGGGTTTCCACCACTTCAATCCTCCACCAAAGGCAAGCTCATAGGAGAGAGACAATGAGGTTCTCTCAAAAATAGGTAAAGATCTTGGGGGCTGAACACTATGTTCAGACTCGAGGGACAAAGGGATGTAGACTCAATATGAAGTAATTTCTCCTGAGTAACTTTGCTCTCAAAGTTGAATGCTTTCTCCTCTTTTCCATAGCTCGGAATTGTTCTTTTATAGTCTTAAAAATGCAACTAAAGGGTCGATTTAGGATGTTTATAGTATGTGGAATGCCAAGGATCAGAGATCTCCTGTCATGACATGGAAACCTGACTCCATTTTTGTATTTTTTGGTAAAAACCTCGATGTACACGGATTGTAGTGGAGCAGCCTGCATATACGCATGATGTATAGTGGATAGGGCGTGTATATGTGGAAAAATGTGTATTTTTGGCTCTGGATTCATCAAAAAGGGATGAAAAGTCTGCATAGGGAAATGGAAAAAGGCCCTTTGTGAAAGATAGCAATGGTGAGGAAAATATTTCTATAACAGGGTTTGGCCCAAATCTTCAACAATCAAATAGTTATGGGCATCTCTGGCATTAGGATTGTGGGCAAAGCGTTTTAGTAATCCTTTTGGAATATGAGGCGAAGGCTATGGTTTTTCTATATGCAAGGATGTTTCTGGAGGAGGGGGAGACTCTAGACCTATAACAGTCTATGAAGAAATGTAATCATGAGATCGAGTGGCTACATCTATATGATACTTGACCATATTAATGCATATGTGGTCACCTTCATGTATCAAGGTGTTTTGAATCCCGCTCGATGCATTTTTTGTGTTAGAGGACCCCGAAGCCATGTGCTAATTATGAAGAAATGGATTGGTCAGCACAGTGGGCCGTTGTGATAAGAGCCTCAAGGCTTCTTGAATTTTGGGGCATATGTGGGTAAGGTGATCATCTTTACAAATTTTACAAGGAAACTTCATATTCTATTTTTCTTTCTTGTCATCACTGAAATTATTATTCGATCTATCATTGTTAGTGTCTTCCTTGTCTTTGTTATTATTTTTCCCACCCTTACAATTATTACCTCATCCTTTATTTCTATTACTGCCTGGTTGCTAGTCACCATTTGGGTTGGTCGACGAATGTACAGAATGCACACTTGTTGAATAAGTGGGAGTGGAGGACGAAGATGAAGTTTTTCCTACTACAGGTTGGCTTAGATACAAATCTTTCATCACCAAGTCTATAGAATTAGCATTTGCAGAGACTATGATGCCATCGGTATGAGGCCCGAGATTTTTTCTAGATTCATAATTCAACCGTGGCAGGTCAGGAATAATTTCATACAACATCCTAGATTGAGCATATATGAGGTCCAGTTGTTGGTCTTTGAAAATAGCTTCTTCATCAGTTGTTACTTCATATGTAGAAAGATCCTTCGAAATATAAGGCAATAAAGACTTAAGGAACCACTCCAACATAAACTCTAGAGGAATGTAGGATTTAATAAACCTGTTCTGTCTATGCCACTCTTGGATATGGTTTGAGCTATGCATGGCCTTATCTCGGCGGAAAACTGACAAAAGTTCTATGCCAACATCATAACGAACCGACAACTGGAAGTTGTTGAGAAAGACTAAAATAATCTAATTAAAGTTTCCATACATGCCCCTAGGTAGCTCAATGTACCATTTCACAGAAACCCCCATGAGGGTGCGTTGAAATAGTCTCAAACGAATAGAATCATCATTAAGAGAATTGGATGAGCACTAAAGATGAAAAGTAGTAACATGATCACTTGGATCCTCGCTAGTCTTTCCATGTAATTTTAGAATGTCTAAAGGAATCTTGGTGGGGATGGGGCGCCATGACGGATAGTGATGCACCGGGTCATTCATTAATCTCGACAAATCTGGAAAATTAAGCATGGCCAAAAAAGGGATTTGGGGTTGTGGCATCTGAGCCCATGCTCCTAAGAAAGATTAGTGTTGAGGGATTATAGACCATCCAAGGTTCTGGTATATACCACGGCCCTATCAGGTAGGGTAATATCCTCCTCCAAACTTATTCATAAGAGGTTGTATGGGCACCATATCTGTCGAGAAGTCATAATGAGGGTTATAAACATTTCCCCCAACTGGAGGAGCTCCAGGCTGGGGGTTCCCCATAGCGTGAAACTGACCCCTTCCAGGTGGAACTCTGGAGGATAGAGGTGTATTTGTCATAACAAACGTGTTTGTTAGAATCGACATGGAGGACGAAGGGGGAAAGGATGAAATATAGGAAGTGGCTTGTTCGCCCGGTTGATTACTCCATCTAGGAGCATTAAGACTAGGATTCAACCCAGGGGGAAAAGGATTTTGGCCTCCTACCATATGATTCGTTTGGGGAATGTGACCTCCACCAAACGAGAGAGAAGTATGCAGAGGAGCCATGCCCCTAGGTCCAACACTAGGATTTGCATTATTCATTGGAATGGAGGATGAAGTTTGTGACGTCGTGATGGGAATACCCAAAGAAAAAGGGTTAGAGACCGAAGGTATGGACTGAGAATTGTACCCAGGTGTACCAAAAAAGAGACCCGAAAGGGTTCATTGCTATGGGTCAAGTAGAAACCATAGGGTGGGTATGAGTAAGGACGGGAATCTCAGGCACAAGAACTATGTGGCTACCTATGTCAAGCAATTATAGACACCATGATATAACCAATGCATAGGTGAACAGCCATAAGTCTGGTCAACCATATGGGCAAGGTAGAAAATCTCGAAACCTTGAAAGCATTGCCTCTCACGGAAGTAAAGGTACTAAAAAGACCCCCATATACGAATGAAACCACAAAATTGTCTCTGACACAAGGAAGGTATTAGAGGGATATCTCTACAACCAACTTTACGTGACCTTGTGCTTAACTCCATTGTGATCGAAGCCTCCTGACGTCACTAATTACACACTGGATTTCACCACTCCCTGGTCAGACACATATGTTTATTTTAATAGCCTTGGAGAAGTTTACTCACAAAGTCTTATTCCAAGGCCCTATATCCTATGCTTGTTTGTGTACCCTGATAAATAAAATCGTTTCTAATCAATTTTAATTAATCAGTGTTACTTTTAATGGATTTTGTTTACTCAAGAGGCGTGGTCGTGAAACTGATGGGATATCAAAAAAATGAATAAAAATACTGCTAAGCCCTAATCTTAAATTCTCAAGAGATGGTAATATTTTAAATTCAACTCTCAATGCAACTTCTACAATGTCAATAAAATGAAATCTTTCCACATGTATCAAGATCAATACTAAGTAATCCAAATGGAAAATTCCATAATGCAAAAATGAGGATTTTTTTGTATCTTCGATATAAAGAAAATAAAATTAAAGGACTGGATAATAGCTTCACAAGTAGACTCCATTGCAATCAAAAAGAGACAATCCAAGTAGGATACCAAGAAGAAAATACTCAGACCAATGTGAAAGAACAACCCATGAAAAATATGATAAGAAATAATATCGCCCAAAAATTCAACAATAGGAAGGTTTCTTATCACTTTGTAAGCACTTAACAGTTAGGAAAAAGAACCAAGAAGACTCAACAACCAACCAAACTCATGCAAAAAAAATCAAACTCAACAACCAACCAAACTCATGCAAAAAAAATCAAACTCATCTAGTAAGCCTAAATATTTGATGTACGTGACTATTTGAGAAAAACTCGCGTATGTACATGCCCTATAGAAGGACATCTTGCGTATGTACGTATCTGTCAAGGGAAAACCCATGTATATGTAGTAAAACACTCCCAGTGAAAGGGTTAAGCCAACAAAATCATATACAAAGTAAAAATAGGTTGTCAAGCAATCATGCGACAAGGAAACTCAAGCTAATAGAGAGCAAGTCAAGGAGAAAAACACTCCAAACCCCAAATAGAAGATCATTCCCCAGTATGGTCACCAATTGTGTTATGAGGAAAATCTCTCTATGGCCTGGGGTAAACCACAACAGATGAAATGACTACAGAAATCAACTCTAATCCCAAGTATTCTATATAAATGAAATGCTCACAAGACAAGGTCAAAAAATTACCTTGTCTTGATGTCTGATGAAGACCACCATTGAGCATGCAACTCAAAGCTTTATACCCGCAACTTGTCCTCAACAACCAGTATATGCAATAATATAATGATAATATATAATGTTAGCATATAAAATAGTATAATCCATTAACATACATGACAAATACTACCACAGAATAATAATTCAAATATTTTCAAGATATCAATTGGACGAGAAAAGATTATTTCTATTAAAATAATCAGCATTTAGATGACAAACTTTTGTGTCGGCACATCTCGGAACCGAGAAACTAAGTCCCTCTAACTGTACCTCCACCACTTCAATCCTCCACCAAAGGCAAGCTCATATAAAAGAGACAATGATGTTCTCCATCAAAGAAGGAAGAGCTTGGGGGATGAACAATGGGTTCATACTTTCAATAATAAAGGGATGCAGACTCAATGTGAAGTGAAATTTCTCCATAGTATCTTTGCTCTCAAAAGTTGAATTGTCCTCCCTTACATAGCTTGGATATGGATCAATTTATAGCCTTCAAATGGAACTAAAGGGTCGATTTGGAGCCTTTACAATATATGGAAGGTCAAGGATCATGGATCTTGTGACGTGACATGGAAGCCGAACATAATTTTTAATTTTGAGCACCAAAACCGATGTGCGCAGGATGTAATGGAGAAACCTACGTATACACATGTTGTCTAACTGGTAGGGCGCATATATGTGGAAAATGTTCTTTTTGGCTCTAGGAAGTACAAAAGGGGACTTCAAGTCTACATAGCGATATGGAAATGTCATCCAAGCAAGTTTCATGGGGTGAGGAAAAATTTTCTATAAAAATTATCTCTAATCGAGACACTAGGTTCTTAAGCATATTTTGGTCCAGCCTATGGTCGATGATGGACACCAAGATAACCAAGTCGAATACCTTCCACCCATAGAACGATGGAAAAAAATAGGTAGTCAACATGATGATTTTCCATATCCTGAGGATGTACAATTCCAAACATTCATGTACATGGGATGAAAGACTTCCTTATGTTCAACATAGCTAGAACAGATCCCTCCACTACTCTATTGGCCACAACCATTTTCAATTGTGCTTGGGGTTCCAACCATTTCCTCCCATTAACGTAGCTCTACCCATTGCATCTGCACAGGAAGAGTCCTCCCATTCTCAGACCGAGGCTGATCAAGTATCCAAATTTCTTGAGCACATCCAACACATCCAATAACAAGTTGATGATATTGTGAAGAAACCCAATGCCAAGTACAAGCAACACCATGATCAACATTGAGTACCACACAAGTTCCAGGTGGGATATAAGGTGTGGTTGCACTTGTATAAAGAGCGCCTCATAGGACCCCATCAAAATATATTCCCACTTTGATATGGGCCTTACACCATCACCAAGGTGGTGAGTGAGAATTCTTTTGAATTAAGTATTCCTTCTTTGCTTGGCTTGCACCAGGTATTTAATGTGGAACTACTTTGACCATATTTTCCACCTCTCCTGGACACTCCAGACACAACCGATTAGTTGGCCCCTACAAAAATCAATCTTGACTACATCAAACATGTGACAATTTATCATATCATGGACACCAAGACAAAGGAAACCTACTAGAAGACCATCCAACTTTATCGAGTCATCAAAGCAGGGCAGATTCTTCATTAGGGAAAGTGGCTCACCAGGAGTCAGATTCAACAGAAGTATCCTTGTCTAATGGAGGAACTTGACACAATGGAGACCAATGCTTCCTAAGGGGGGAGGAATAATCCAAGTGGAAATTGGTGACCACCCACCTATTCCACTGGCTCAAAGCACAATTTTACATTTTGGCAGTTTTTCTACACTTTTTCAGGTCCTAAACTTTTTTGGCCATTTTGAGGCCTTGTTAGAATAGGGGAAGGCCCAGGGTTCAATTCTCAAGAGAACACCAAAAAATCCCTAACTACCGGCCCTTTCAGCAACACCTGCGAAGTAGATGAAGTCACACTTGAGGTAGAGGCAGGGGTGGTTGCAAGACTCAGGTGTCTGCAACCTTAGCTGTGACACAGATCTATGATTATATCATTTACAGAGCACTTAGCATAGATCACTCATCAATATTCAACCCTTATTATACTTCGCAGACAGCATGGAGATTTGCGGTGTACACTCAGATCTACAGTATTTCAGCACTTAACCATAGTAACCCAGATCAGATCTAGAAGATCAACACTAAGCATTCTCATACACATCATATCTAAAAATCATATATATCTAAGAAGCACAAATCATAAGTGGATATATCAAAGCACATAGCATAAGCAAATATAAACACATTGAATCCAAGCACAAAGCATAACACATAGATTTACGTGGTTCACCCCCCACCCTGGGGCTACGTCCACAAGATATTCTTCTTTATTATCGTCTTCAATCTGTTATAGGCACAAATCCCCCAAAAATCTTCTTCGCATAGGACAAAATATCTGTGTAGCTCTCTATATCATTCTTCCTTGCATTACAACACTTAGCTTTCTATAGCAACCTCACAATAACTTGCGCTTAGCCTTGCAAGCCTTACACAGTTCGCACAGAGCACTTGTTCAACATCACATAGATGCACTACCAATCGCATGAAGAAATAACATCTACTACTTCTTACATTTCCTATCCTTCTATTTATACATTACAAAAGTGGGCCTAAGCGTGGTTAAACCCACGAGCTGACATCCCTTTCCCATTACATATTCCCCAAAACCCAAAAAGGACCAGAAAGGGGGCCTGGCTTTCGCAATTTCCGCTTCTCTTTGCGCTCCATCTTTGACAAAGTGTAAAATTTTCAAAAATGGTCAATTATGACCAAGTGTTCCTCAAAACTTGGTCAAGGGCCAATAGGCCCCCAACACTCACCTGTGACTCATCCCGAGTCACTCTGATCTAATCAATTCCACCTCGAATGCCTCAAGCTTGGCTCGAGCTACTTCGACCTATTGCAGTGTGACAACCTCTTGCTCAGTGAACTCCTCGATCACTACGTCTTTCACTGGCCCTTCCAGACATTGTTCCTCAGTGATGACAACCTGTTCAAGCTCAACTCCCTGGCTCTCAACTTCAGTGAACAGTTTCCATGCCTTTTCTTGGATTGGTTGAAGTCGTTGGGAGACTTCCATCACTTTACTTTGCAGTGTGTGTACCTATTGTTGGGTGGTGCGTTGTTCTAGAAATCTATTCATTCTTTAGACTGGGGTTAAGGCCTTCAGCTGTGCCTGTAGCATATCTGTGTGTTGCTTTGCCTCTTAGAGTTGTGCCTCCAATGTCTGCAACTCTGGCTTCTCTACGAGGTTCTCATAAGTCTGGGCGCTTCTAGTGCTCAACTGCTTGCATTCCAACGAAAGGGTTTTTAATCAGCCAACTACGCTGTGGGTAGTTTCCTCCTTGAGATCTCTTATTTATTGAGGAGCTCGGGCACGATACAAAGTTCCAAATCTAGGATGTGTTGCTGAAGTTGTCGGATTAATTCTTCAAGTTGTGCCACCTACTGTGGCACACATTCTTCAATCTTCACTTATATGACCGTCATAGAGTGAAGTTCTTTGTGAACCCTTTCCTGTACTACAAGTTGCTCTGTTAGCAACTGGCCCTTGATCTGTTGTAACTGTGCTTTTTCCTCATCCCATTTTGCTTGCAGGGAAAGATTTTCCTGTTCTTCCTTACTCTGTCATTCTACAAGTGCACTATGTACTTGTGTCAAAGCCTAGGTGGATTGTGTTGTGTCTTCTTGAGCTCGTCGAAGGCGAGCTTCGACTTTATCGACGATCTGGTGTAATTGGGTGGGCTCATCGCATGTTCCTGCTGTTTTGATTGTCAAGGGTGAAGTAGAAACTACTCGGCTAGACTGGAGTACCTGCATCACTTCTTTAAGTTCACCCTTGATTCAACTGAATACCTCCTCCTGCTTCGCTTCTTGCTTTTTTGCGATCTCTAGTGAAGCATCATTTAGCACAACAACTAAGAAGTCGAATTCGTCCGGTGTGAGGGTAGTCTTAAACGTACTCTGGGTGGCCTTATTTTTCTTTCGAGATGAAGGATTTGGTGGGGTAATCTTCCTTTTATTAGAAGGATCCTCCTCCTCTCTAGGCAGAGTAACCTCGCCTTTATTTTGCTCAACTTTTGTGCCACCTAGTTCTTCACCATCACCTCCCTGCGCAGGTGAGATCAAAGTAGTCTTCATGGATGTTCTATGGACATCTTGAATTTCATCATCCTTCTTAGTCTTGCTTGGTCCAGGTGTGTCCGGCATAGCTTCAGAGCTATCCACATCGGACATTTCTATAGGGTCCGTTGCAACAAGGAGGTCCACTGACCATTCCTTGGTAATCTGCTCCAAGTCTTCTTCTGTCAACTTGTAGTACAACTGGAGTTGTTGTTTGTGCTCATTAGTGTGTATTGTGATATAGGTGAAGTGGCGGTCCACACTAAATTTTATCAAAGGTATAAACCTGTGAAGTGTGTTTGGGGTGAGGCAAGGTGTATACTGGATTGCATTCTTCAATTGGTTGTAATAGGCATGGAAGACGACATTATATTTCCACTACTTGTTCATGTCATTGGAGTACCACAGCGTATAGAACTTCATGGCCAGTGGTTCGAAGGATTCGATCTCCAAAAAAGTGGCACCTTCTGGTAGCTCCCAAGTGATGAAAGCGATTAGTATGAGCAACCAACTAAAGTGGAACTCATACCCTTGGTCTTGTGCTTCTCTACAATCAAGCTCTAGTTGGTTTACAAGGTGTTGCGCCCAGTTCATCTGTAGTCCCTCGACGCACTTCCCTGCGAGGTCAACTACGAATCCAGTCACTTGTGTTGGTCTGTTCTTGCGAACTAGCTTGCCCATGATCAATTGGTAGACAAGGCGCACTATGCCACTCTGGATAAAGGCTACCTTGTAGCCTCGCATTCCTTTCTCGACATATCCATAAGTTTCTTTTATCTTTTGTGCTAGTGCTCGGTCTGAGGTCTTTCTAGGGTAAAACTCATGTGGGTCAAGGCCCTGCATACTACGTCTTGTGATCCAATTGATCAAGGTCAGATCCACAGTGATGTGGCGGTCCAACCATAAGTATCCTCTATGGTAGCAGGACAGCAGCAACTTGATGCATGCGTTGAATTCCTGGTGTCTGCTGAAGTGTTAGATCTTCATTACATTAAGTAGTGTAGACTATGCGAGGTTTTGGGTCCATGACTGCGGGAAAATATTAGAATTGTTGCCTTTGGTCCTAGTTAAGTACTTATGCAGGGATAACATGTTGTAAACTTTACAATATCCAAGGTTAAAATCACTAAATTTCAATGTTGCGAGCTTATCTTGGTCAGCACGAACTGCGTGCACCCCTTTCAGAAGGTACACAGTGATCAAAGTGTACTTGAAGTCTCAAGGTACATTGTCATGGTTGATGGCATCGCTTAGAGGTGGTAAGTACGTAGGTAGAATGTGTGGGATAATCTTGGCATTTGCGATGTCATCCCTGTGCTTGGTTCGTTTCTCATCGGTCGGTCGGGATTGACCAATGCAAGTAGTGGAAGGGGAGGCCTGGAGTCCTCTTGTTAATGATGCTTGGACTCATGTAGATAATCCTCTCTCCGACATGAATCTCTTATTCATTAAGTCAATCAAAACTTCTTCAACTACTTTCTCAACAGTGTTGAGCTCATCCGACATACAAGCTCGGGTCAACTAGCTCGGGTGTGAAAATGAATTCAGGGACTACAATGATTGATATGGGAACAAGGCAATGATCACAGGGTGAAGTAATCTCAGGTTTCGGGCTCAAATTCTCACTTAGAAAAAATTATTCTCGGTGCATGGCGTGACGGACTAAGTAGGGAAACTTAGCAACAGTCTTCTTGCAATGGGTATGAGGTTGCATTAACTTTTGTTATGTCCATTATGGAGCGGTCTAATGGTCTAGTGGCGAACCATAAATTCTTTCTGACCCATTCAAAGTGGCAGTTGAACGGTTATATTGTCTTCCAATGGTTATATTACTTCACCTCGGCAAAGTGGCATATGTCGTTTTTCTGATATCCCGACGAAGCTCCAATTCTGCAAAGTGTCTTGCTGCGAGGTACCCTCTGGGATATTTTGTAATTTTTCAATCTTAGCCTTCTTCTTACTTATCTTTCTATCCTTCTTTCCAGTGAGCTTCATCTCGGTGATTCTCTTCCCATTTTGATTCTTATTTTCCTTTGACATAGTCACTTCCTGCTAGTGAGATTCTCTCCTAGGGTTTAGGTATATCACTTCTTCTTTGTTTGCGGTACAAATTTTAGCCTTTTGTGTAGCTTTGGCCTTGATGTCTAGGATTCTAGTGATGGCTTCAAGCGGTTCTCCTATTCTGCTATCATCTATGCGATCCTTTTAGTCATGAAATATTTTAACTCTTGTCTCTGATGTTCTAAAACCTCGTATTCTTCTTTCTTTCTGGCTTGATATCTTTCAATCCAAGGTTTTCTGAGTAGCATAGTAAACGGAGCACTTTCCTCAATGAATTTGATAATCCTAAAATCTTCTTATGTCGAAGTTCCATTGACTGTCATAGGTATCTGAGCGATTTTTCCACATAACATCATCAGTTTTCCCTTGAATAGTTCTATTCCTCCCAGTGAAGGAATCATGGCAGGCTTCCCTATAGCTTCTCAAGTTCCTTCTGGTATAATGTTCACTTGTGTTTCTTCATCAAGAATATATTCAATGTCAACGTCCCCTATTCTTGCTTCGACTTGCTCCTTTTCTTTGAAGATATCTGGTAATCGGATATCTTTATGTTCCTTCAGGGTTTCTTTCATCTGTATTAATACTTTCTTTGATTCTTGCTGGATTTCTACCTTTTCTAGATCTGACTTATGGTCTTCTTGATTCATATCTATCCTTTCAAGCTTAGCAATCATTCTAGGGAAATCCAATACCTCATGGTCCATATATTTGCAACAGAGACAACTAGGTCTTCTACCAAGGAATTCCTTAGCTAGATGGCCTGGTCTTCTGCAATTGTAACATAATATTAATCCTCACTTTCTTTTAAATGATCCCCAGCCTCTTCTATACTACGCACTAGAATCATGATAGCTAACCTGTAAAAAATTCTTTCTAGGATCCTGCATCTGTTTGTTATTCCAGACATGCTTTCTATGCATAGGTATAACATATCTATCATTATACTTATAAGATCTATTGATATCAAACTTTCTTTCATCTATTAATGCCCTAGTTTTTAAGCTAGGATAGAATCTATCAAACATACCTAGATCCAAGCTTTAAAACAAAAAATTTCACTTATCTTACTTCTACAGAGCACAAAGCTTCCAGATCTAAGAATTTTTAACTATTCTTACCTTTATTAGAGAACAAAGCTTATAGATCTTACCTCTTTTCTGCATATCTGACCTCTTTCTTTCAAAAATTTCCACTTTTACTTTTCTTAGAGCACAGAGCATTCATATCTCGCTTCTTTTCTTCAGATCTGATCTTCCTCTCTTCATATCTGACCTTATTCCTGGCACAAAGCTTCACAGGTTGAGTAAAAAGTTGCACACTAGGGAAACAGATCTATGCACAGAGATTTCTTTTGCACAAAGGTTCTTCTTCCTCAATTCCCAGCAATCACAGTTTTAGGTCCCGGCAATGGAACCATTTGTTGGCATAGCGGAAAACCCAGGGTTCAACAGTCAAGAGTGCACCAATAAATCCCTAACTACCGGCCCTTTCGGCAACACCTACGAAGCATATGAAGTCTCACCCGAGGTAGAGGCAGGGGTGGTTGCAAGACTCAAGTGTCTGCAACCTTAGATTGGACACAGATTTGTGATTATATCATTTACAAAGCACTTAGCATAGATCATTCATCAATATTCAACCCTTATTATACTTCATAGATAGCACAAAGGTTCGCATTGTACACTTAGATCTACAGTATTTCAGCACTTAACCATAGTAACCCAGATCAGATCCAGAAGATCAACACTAAGCATCCTCATACACATCAGATCTAATAATCATATATATCTAAGAAGCACATAGAATAAGTGGATATATCAAAGCACATAACATAAGAAAAGATAAACACATTGAATCAAAGCACAGAGCATAACACACTGATTTATGTGGTTCACCCCCCACCCTAGGGCTACATCCACAAGATCTTCTTCTTTAATATTGTCTTCAATCTGTTACAGGCACAAAGCCTCCAAAACTCTTCTTCGCATAGGACAAAATATCTGTGAAACTCACTAGATCCTTCTTCCTTGTGTTACAACACTTAGCTTTCTATAGCATCCTCACATTAACTTGCACTTAGCTTTGCAAGCCTTACATAGTTCGCACAGAGAACTTATTCAACATCACATAGATGCACTACCAATCGCACTAATAAATCACACCTACTACTTCTTACATTGCCTATCCTTCTATTTATACATTACAATAGTGGGCCTAAGTGTGGGTAAACCCACGGGTCGACATCCCTTTCCCATTACATATTCCCAAAAACCCAAAAAGGACCAAAAAGGGGGCCTGGATTCCACAATTTCCTCTTCTCTTTGCACTCCTGTTATCCAAAAATTTGGTCATTGTGATGATTTCATGATGATGTCATGATGATGGAAAATCAAGCTCTTTACCAAGAATACTTTCCTGAGAAAAGTTACAGTTGTCTTCTTCCAGAATTCACACTTTGAAACATGTTCGCAGGCTACTTATATATTCACCTGCGGGAATGCCTGTTTCCCGCAGGCTACCTTAAGCTGGGGTGCAAACTTCTCGCACTGTACTCATGGTTAGGGTGCGAACATGCTCTTAAAGGGGAAAAAGATAAAGATCTTGAACCTTCTAGAAGGGAATCTTCTAGAAGGATGAGTTGGCTTTCGAGTGGTTATTCAAGTATTGTCATTCCAGATATCTTGGGATCATTCCCTATCCAAGTAACTAATCTATCTCTTCCTATATATTGAGGAGATTGCTCATGGAAAGGGTTAAGAATTTCAGTTGGCAGCAAGTTAGCAAGAGTTTGATTAGAGAATTAGTGCAAGACTGTATGGAGGATTGATGCTACAGCAACAAGAGACAACAGCAAGGTCATCACAAGTGGTTGATTTTCTTCATACATGAGCAAGTGTGTGTGTCAGAGTTAGAAGCCATCGAAAGGAGACCTATGAAATCAAGGCTCAGGTTGTAAGTTTCACTTTCAATTAATTCAATACAGTAATATGTCCCTTTCCCATAAAGATGATGTCACTTTATTACATAATTCCTTGATCATATGTATAGACTAGTCATTGAATATCTTAACTTGTCTTTACTTCAATTGGTTCGTTTTGTTGTGATCTGAACGAGACGATAGCATTGAAGTGAAGCTTGGAACAACAGAGATCTAAGGAAAGCGTTCATAAGGTATGTCCATAGCCCTTATCTCTCAATTCATTCAATAGGCTAGATCTAGGGAAAGTGTATTATTCTGTCATGTTTTGTTCTAGATACTAGGTGGATCTAGGGAGATCGGTTTGTGTCCGCACTCATGGATTTATCCTATAAAAACTCCATCTTTGATAGGCTTTCAAAGTTCCAAAAATGGTCAATTATTACCAAGTGTTCCTCAAAACTTGGTCAAGGGTCAACATGTCTTAAACAACATTTTTTGGGCATGACAGTGCCCAAAAATTATTTCATGGAATAATATAGGCCGAATGGAATGTGTAATCCTCAACTAAACCTTTCTGAAGAGGTATTGAGTGCCACAAATGGAGATCTATGCAAAATTTACTCCCTCAAAAGGTTGACGTATCAACTACCCCCATCAGGGCCCACAAACGTTTTGGCGTTTCATCTCTCAGGGTTAGGGTTTTGAATTTTTAGGGTTTTATGAATTATTATTTATGTTAAAAAGGCCTTTGGAGCCTCATTGTAATCATATTCTTGCAAATGAGAATAGCCAACACATCTCTTCTCATAGATAAGCTACCACCATTCTAGCTAGCTTGTGTGCTTTTGCATTTTACTGTCTTTTGTATTTTCAGACAATCGTTAATAGAATCTAAGTTTCACTATATTATTGTGTTCCATTCCATATCTCTATGTATTTCCTTGTTATATAAATGTTATATTTCTTCCTTCATATCGTTCTCAAAATAATTTGGATCACCTACGTCCAATTTTACTATCCACCTTGGGTACAAGCCCTTCAGTATTGTTCTCGCAAAAGGTTGGCTCGCATGGACCTTCAAATTGGAAGAGGATGCCTTAGATATTCTCTATGGACACTAGTATTATGGATATTAGGCTCTCTTCCTGAAGTGATAGACCCCTGATTTCAATGCTTCAACTTATCGATAAGAAATCATTCCAATTTGGGTCAGGATTTCGGGCTTGCCAATCTCCTTTTGGATAGAATAAATATTCCAGGAAATCAGCTCTGGCTTGGTCCATTTTTACAAAGCAAACCTCTCATATAAAAGAACGGGATATATGGATATTTCATGCATCTTAGTCGGCCTTAAACTTTGAAGTGTCCTGGAATATTTTATCTCCATACAACATCATGGTCTCACTTTCATGCAAGAGTTGCATTATGAAGGAATCTCGTTCAGATGCGGGCATTGTCACATCTACAGCCATCTGGAAAAATATTGTCCCTTGATAGAAAAAAAGAGGAAATGGGTCAAGAAATCATATTTTCTTCTACAATTTCTTCCTCCCCCTCCTCTACTTTCAACACCTCCTTCAACAGAGATAATGGGCACCTCTACACTAGCTTAGGATTTGGTGGCTCCAATCAGCATCCAACAACCTTCCCCTTCAACAACAATGGCTGAAAATTTTGGGTAAGAAAAATTCTCCTCAAACTTATAACCCCTCATCTTCTTCATTCTTTGTTGAGGAATTACACATCTCACCAGCACACACACTACCCAATGACCCACTGGACATTTCCTTTCTTGTTGGTTTCTCTACATCTCTAGCTCGGTCTATGCTCCCCTCATTTCCCTCCCCCCCCCGCTGTCATTTTTTACCAATGTTATTCCCCCTCTCCTCCTCTTGCCACCTTATCCTCCTATACCACACTTTCCTCCTCCCATCTCCCCTCCCCTCCCGTTGAACCATCTACTCTCACCTCCCTCCCCCCTTCCCCTCCCCCTCATCCAAAAGACAATCTAAGTTCCTCAACTCACAACATGTGTGAGATCTCCTCAAGCTCTCATGGAGGCTTTCAAACTTTAGCAGACCATGACAAAAAACCATCCCTCCATGGAATAAATTCATATTTTTCTCAAGAACAGAAGCAGGCTCACTCAGAAATCTAGTCCAGGTAACAAAAAAGATGTTTTTGGGGCTCTTAGAGCATCAACCCCCGCCTAGGGTTTGCATTTATTTTTCTCTCTCATAATTGCATAGGTCTATCCAACCCCAAACAAATATTGGCCATCAGGAGACTAATCGACATCCACAATCCCAACCTCCTAATCCTCCAAGAAATGATGATGGAAGGAGACACAACAGTAAAATTAGTTTCCTCCCTCCTCCCAGGATGGAATTTCATTGGACTAGATTCTTATGGGAAATCAAGTAGCCTCCTTATGGAATGGATAACACATTCCTTACAACTCACAAAATCTTGGGCCATGCCATTTGTTTTGGACACTCATTTTTTCTCACCCTCACACAACCTCTCCTTCCTCTTACTCAACACCTATGGCCCATATTCGGATAGAAAAACTTTATGGGACATTCTTTTTTTCTCCACCTCTAGAAATGTCATCTTGGAAGGAGACCTAAATTTCACCCTTGGATCTTTTGAAATATGGGGTGCCTTGGCATTTCGACATCCTCTGACTGACTATTTCATAAAAAAATTGGAGGATTCCAAACTGTTAGACCTCCATCCTCTTAAAATCCCCCCCACCTAGTGCATCATGCGTACTGTAGATGCCTTTATTTCCAAGTGGTTTGACAGTTTCCTCTTTTCTGAATCTTTCTTGCACAAAAACTTTTTTTTCCAACAATGGGTCTCCTCAGGTGGTGTCTCTGACCTTTCCCCCATCCTCTTCAAACTTTCTCTTGATCCCATTAAACCACCTAGCCCTTTCAAATTCAACTCTTCTTGGATAGAGGATCCAAATTATTTGGACCTAGTCAGAACTACCTGGTCCCCCCACAATGAAAACCTTCATGAATCCCCCCCTCTCCAATTTATGGGAAACATCAAAAAAATCAAGAAGGATACTATTGCATGTCGAAAGAAACAAACAAAAAAAAAACCAAGATGTTCTGGAAATTGAGAAACAATTGAAATCCTGGTTGGAGGTGCAGATGGACACAACCTTCTCGGAGGAACAAAAAACAAAAATTCTCCAGTTAGAACAAAAAAGAAATGTTATTTTTGTTTCTAGAGAAAAAAATGGATATTAAAAAGCAGATCCTTATGGCTTCATGTTGGAGAGGACAACACAAAGTTTTTCCACCATGTTTCCAAAGGTCGAAAAACAAAAAACATAATCTGGTCCATTCAGAGAACGACGGGACCCTCGCTACATTTTTTGAGTATATTGATACAAAAGGTATATTACACGTCCAAAATTTATTCAAGGTTGACCAGAGATCGACAATTGAATCCATCCTTAAAGTAGAAAATATATTTCCCGTTTTTCTGAATCAGGAACAAAATGACTCCTTAATGGTGTAAATTACTAAGGATGAGCTCCAAAAGACTCTTCACAGTTTTCAAAGGGATAAAATCCATGGGGCCAATGATCTTCTAGTTGAATTCTACACTGGCACTTTCGACAACTTTGGTGATGATATTGTTAGGGTCCTAACCCGCACAAAGGTAGAACAATATATTCGGATGTAATAAAAGTCAATATTAATAAGGCCTTTCAATAAAATAGAATAAGGCAAATGTAAGAAGACCTAATAGAAGCTTCTTCTTCTAGAAGGATCTTCCTCTAGATGCTTCTTTTTAGTATAAATAGGAGTCGAGGGTATGAGAACCCTAGCTTGGATATTATTGTAATAGAGATTTTCTCAACTCGAGTTTTCCCCCTCGAAGAGGCCCGTGAACATTGCTTTCAGATTCAAAGTGTTATTTCTGTTGTTATTCTTATATCATTTCAGTGTTATTGTGGTGAATGTTTTGGTTATATTGTTGTTATTCTTCCATTACTAGCATTTTATTTCTGTTTTGCATACATTTTATATCTGGTATATTACAAGTGGTATCAGAGCACTTTCCTCGGCAGAAAGTGTGGGTTAAATTTTTTTTTTAGGGTAGAGACATATTACGATGTCTTTAAGCCATAGAGATATGTCGTTACATGCATAAACCCGTGGTTGAGGGATTCATACACGCAGGAAATACAAGTGGTACTTAAGAGCACATCTGTTGGCCACCCTTGTAACCCCTGTTGGTACCCCTTCGAGTGGTAGTGCATCAGACAACACCTGTGTACGGATCGACCCAGATTACCTAAAGCCCTCTTTAGATAAACTGATCGACCGCCTAACTTCTATAGTGTCACCGAGAATAGCACTCGGGAAGATACTCTCTAGTACCTGGGTAGTCGGGTAGTATGGCTAAGGGTATGATCTATCCTCCTTAGTTAGTTCCCTAAGATATTGGGCCAAGTACTATTGTTGGACCCTGCACGTATATCAGAGAGCTATAGCATAGGGCAAACCCTTGTCTGTAGAACCCTTGAATACCTAACCCTTGGGGACAGAAACATAAACAAATTAAAACAGACAAGATCTATTATCGCGCAACTATGTTCGGGTTTCCAAGTAAATACACATTTATTTTTGGTTAAGCATTTGGGAATTTCCTCTTTGCAGTATTCTTCAGACCAGAGTATAACTCCCAAAAAAAAAAGTCTGGAATTTTTTTCACCATTATTTGAGACCTATTACATTGGATTCATCTCTTCGCCCTTATCACATTCATCCATATAATTTTTTCGGCCAAAATTTTTTACGCCACCCACCCCATTTCAATTTCCTCATCCTCGTGGCCCATACTCGTAGCCAAGACTTCGAAGCTCACTTCAACACCTTGCAATATGGTCTCATTGAGACCCAACAAGAAGTGAAACAACTCAGTGCCAATGTTGTCACCATCAATACAACCATACAGTCCTCAATGGGAGAAATCAAACAAGACCTCACCACCCAGCTTGAATCACTCTTTTCGGCACTCTGCACCAAACTGCATATCCCTACAGATAACCCTTCCTCTTCCCCACCCCCACATACTGAAGGTGACCATTCCTCTCATTCCCATACCTTGCAGAACCATCACTTTCAACATGACCTACACCTTCCTCGGGTGGATGTGACAAAATTTGATGGCTTGGACCCCATTGGTTGGGTAACCCAGATGGAACATTACTTCTCTTTATACAACATACAACATTGCAGATGACTTGGCCAAACTCCGGTATGGTGTTCTCCATCTAGATCAAGAACATTGGTAATGGTGGCAATGGAGAAAAAAATCACGTCAAGGGTATATTGCTTGGACACAATTTGTGGCAGAGATTTATGAACTCTTTGACACTGACACCAACCATTTGGGCCATTTGACAAATCTGAAACAATAAGGAATAGTGGAAGACTTTATATCTTCCTTTGAGCGCCTGGATTTTAGAACAGAGGGCATGTCTGATGCCTTTTTCCGAGAGTGTTTTATCAACGACCTCAAGGATGAAATTCGGGCCCATGTCCTAATGGCTCGGCCTGAGAGTTGGGTGGAGGCTACCAAAAGAGATAAAGAAGCACAACAAGTTGTATCTTCTCAAAACCACAAACCCTCCTTCATCCCTCGCCCTAAACCAGTAAATCCCACTGCTCCCTCTACTCCACTAAAGATCCAAAAATTTACCCGGGATGAAATGGATGAACGCCAACTCAAAGGCCTTTGTTATAACTATGATGAAAAATATTTCCCGAGCGACAAGTGTAAAGAACAAAAGATATTTATTGCCATCTCTGAGGAGATTTCGGAAGAAGATGAAGAAACTCCCTCTATGTCTGAATCACTTGAATCCACTGACATAACCCCTCCCTCATACCCTCCCGAAGTAGAACTAGTCACTTCCCTCAATGCTCTCACTAGCTTCTCCGCTCCCCAAACCCTCAAGATAATTGGTTACATCAAGCATCGGAAGGTCATCATTTTGGTTGATAGTGGCAGCACCCATAATTTTAGTCATTGTCGGATTGCCCAAGAAACTCAATTCTACATCCATGCCATCAATAATTTCCAAATCATGATTGCCAATGGTGGTTCCATGAAATGTGGAGGGCGTTGTCAAAATGTGCGTCTCCAAATTGGTGACTACCACCTGAAATCCCATATGTTTGCTATCGACATGGGAGGTTGTGACATTGTGCTGGGTGCAGACTGGCTAAGGACTTTGGGTCCCATTCTCATGGATTTTAAAGAATTAACCATGAAATTCGACCAGGAGGACCACCAATATAAGTTCCAAGGAATCACTGTCAGTTCACCTAAGATCATTAGTTCCCATCACATGGAAAAGCTACTAAAAAAGGGTCATTCTGGTGTTATCGCCCAACTCCATGCCATACAAGCAACAAAGACACCCTCGGTACCACAAGACCTCCAAGCCATCCTTTCTAAACATCAATTTGTCTTTTCCACTCCCCAAGGCCTCCCTTCTTCCCGTGGTGTTCATGATCATTCCATTCCCCTTGTACCAGGAAGCCTTTCTCCCAATATCCATCTGTACCATCACCCCTTTTCCCCAAAAAATGAAATTGAGAAAATGGTCTAGAAACTCCTTAATGCAGGCATTATCCGCCCTAGTATGAGCCCCTATTCATCTCCTATGGTCATGGTCCTGAAGAAATAAGGTTCTTGGAAAATGTTTCCTGACCTTCGTTCCCTCAACAAACTTACCATCAAAGACAAATTCCCCATTCCTGTCATTGATGACCTCCTGGATGAATTGAGTGGTGCCCAATTCTTCACTAAAATGGATCTTCGTTTGGGCTACCACTAGATACGTATGAAAGAGGCAGATATCCCAAAGACTGCCTTTAGAACTCATGAGGGCCACTATGAGTTTTTGGTCATGCCCTTTGGCTTGTGTAATACCCTGTCCACCTTCCAAAGCCTCATGAATCATGTCTTCCGTCATTTTCTCCACCATTTTGTCTTATTTTTATTTGATGATATCCTCATCTATAGCAAAACCTGGACAGACCATCTTGCTCATGTGGATCAAGTTCTCCATCTACTCTCTCAGCACCAACTTTTCCTGAAACAGTTTAAATGTGATTTTGGCACCTCAAAAGTAGAATACTTGGGTCATTTGGTTGGAAAAGATGGTGTCAAGGTGGATCCTAAAAATATTGAATCTATGCAAGGTTGGCCTCACCCAAAGACTCTTAAGAGCTTGCACGAATTTCTAGGATTAACAGGGTATTATCGCAAGTTTGTTAAGAATTATGGGAAGAATGCAACACCTCTCACTTCTCTCCTCAAAAAGAACGCTTTCACTTGGACTCCAGCCCCTAATCAAGATTTTCAAACCTTAAAGATGGCCATGTACACCACTCCAATCCTCACCCTTCCCAATTTCACAAAGAACTTTGTGTTGGAATGTGATGCCTCAGGGAAAGAAATTGGTGTTGTCCTTATGCAAGAGGGTCGACCTTTGGCCTTTACCAGCAAGCAAGTATCTGAAAGAAATATGGTCAAATCCATCTATGAAAAGTAAATGTTGGTTATTTTGCATGTTGTGGATCTATGGAATCCTTATCTATTGGGGCAATGGTTCCAAATTAAGACAGACCATCAAAGCCTCAAGTATTTTCTAGAACAACGTATTTCCTCCCCAGAACAACAAAAATGGGTGTCTAAACTCTTTGGATATGATTATGATATCATTTATAAGAAAGGAAAAGACAATGTGGTTGTGTATGCACTTTCCTGAAAATATGAAAATGAAGGATCCCTTTTTTCTCTTTCACTCATTGTACCAGATTGGCTCCAAGCTGTTCACCAGGAATGGCTACAAGATCCCAAAAGGTCATAGTTGATCCAGCAATTGCAGTCCAATGCTCCAACTTCCCCAGGGTACTCTTGGCTCCATGAGGAACTTCAATACAAAGGTCATTTGTATTTAAGTAAACAATCAAAGATTAAATCCACGGTACTTTCTGATCTTCATGCTACAGCCACAACAGGGCACTCCGGGTTCACCAAAACCTATGACAGGGTCAAATGTTCCTTTTTATGGGATGGCATGAAATAGTACATTCATAATTTTGTAGTTGAATGTGACGTGTGTCAATGCAACAAGGGAGAAACAATCAAATCGTCGGGCACACTACAACTGCTCCTGATTCCACCTGCTATTTGGAAGGATATCTCTATGGATTTTATTACCGGCTTACCCAAATCGGGAAATAAATCCATCATCATGGAGGTTTTTGATTTCCTTTCCAAGTATGCTCATTTTCGCGCCCTTCAACACCTGTTTACAACATCCATGGTGGCTCAAATATTCATGGATCAGGTCTTCAAGCTTCATGGCATGCTGCACTCTATTGTTTCTGATCGCGACCCAACTTTCAGAAGCAATGTTTTGCAAGAAATGTTCAAGATACAAGGCACATAATTACATCTCAACACATCTTATCATCCGTAGACTGATGGCCAAACGGAAGTTGTCAACAAGTGTTTGGAAACATATTTGAGGTGTTTTGCCTCGGAAAAGAAAAATCAGTGGGCTCAATGGTTACCCCTAGCTAAATGGTGGTACAACACTTCATACCATACAACTACATGCATGACTCCTTTTGAAGCAATATATGGACAGAAGCCACTTTCAGTTCTCTCATACTTACCAGGTGCCTCGAAGGTCCAGGCGATTGACCTAACACTTATAGCTCGAGAGGCTATTCTTTGTACCCTCAAAGAGAATTTGGTCATGGCACAGAATTGCATGAAGCAACAAGCAGATCAAGGTCACTCTGAACGTCAATTTTCATAAGGGGATCAGGTATTTCTTTGACTGCAACCTTACAAGCAAACTTCCCTCAAGGCCAAGCATTGTCAGAAGCTAGTGCCCAAATTTTATGGCTCTTATACTGTACTCAAGCGTGTGGTACAGGTCGCCTATCAGTTAGCTTTGCCCAACCATTCGAAGCTACATCCTATTTTTCATGTTTCATGCTTAAAGAAGGTGATTGGAGCTAAGTGCCAAATTCAAACCAACCTTCTAGAGTTAGTTGAAGAAGGATCCATTTGGCTACAACTAGAAGCAGTTTTGGACCAACGTGAGTGTCGCCTACATCAAAGAACCATCAAGGAAGTGCTAGTCTAGTGGAAAGATACAACTCTAGTAGACGCCACTTGGGAACCAGCTACCATTATGTAGCAATTTCCCCATCTCAAGCCTTTAGGACAAGGTTATTTTTAAGGGGGTGGACATGTTAGGGTCCTAACCCGTACATAGGTAGAAAAATATAAGCAGATGTAATAAATGTCAATATTAATAAGGCCTTTCAATAAAATAGAATAAGGAGGATGTAAGAAGACCTAATAGAAGCTTCCATTTCTAGAAGGATCTTCCTCTAGATGGTTCTTTTTAGTATAAATAATAGTCGAGGGTATGAGAACCCTAGCTTGGATATTATTGTAATAGAGCTCTGCTCAACTGGAGGTTGCCCCCTTGAAGAGGCCTGTGAACGATGCTTTCAAATTCAAAGTGTTATTTCTGTTGTTATTCTTATATCATTTCAGTGTTATTGTGGTGAATGTTCTAGTCATATTGTTGTTATTCTTCCATTACTAGCATTTTATTTATGTTCTTCATACATTTTATATCTGGTATATTACAGATATCCTCAAAACCATCAAACAATCCCGCTCCACGAGCCAAATATTATCCCCCTTCAATTCTACCTTCATTTCTCTAATCCCAAAGATAAACAATACAAAAGTCTTTGATAAGTTCCACCCCATTTCCCACTGAAACGACATTTATAAAATCATCACAAAAATCATATCAACCCGCTTAAAGGACATCCTTGCATATAAGATTTATGGGGAGTAATTTGGATTTTTACGAGGCAAACAAATACACCAAGCCATTAGGATAGCTCAGGAAGGATAACATTCAATTCATCAAGGAGGGAAAAAGGCTCTCATTTACAAATTTGACCTTGAAAAATCCTTTGATCATGTCAATTGGCTCTACATCAGGTTGTGTCTTTTACACCTGTGATTCTCACACACTTTTTTTATTTGGATCCTTAGTTGCATCTCTACCACATCCTTTTCTCTCCTCATAAATGGTTCAACATCTCCTTTCTTCAAAGAAGAAAGAGGGCTCAAGTAAGGTTTCCCTCTCTCCCTTATGCTCTTTCTTCTTTTGGTTGAATCCTTAAGTTGGATTATCTCATATGCAGTGAAACAAGTGCAGTTTAAAGGCATTCAAATTTATCCATCATGTTCCCTCACTCGCCTACTCTTTGTAGATGACATCCTCATTTTTTGTGAAAGAAGGAAAACCTACTTGGAAAATTTAAAGGATATTCTCAACACTTGTTTCCACTCCACTGGAATGCAAATCAATCTGGAGAAATCCTCTCTAATGGCCTGGGGACTAAATGATCATGAATCACTTGAGATTATTTCTCTCTTTGGAGTCCAATTAAAAATCCCAATAGAGGGTCTAAAATATTTAAGCTTCACACTAAAGGCAATTAGATACAGGAAAATAGATTAGGCATGGTTGTTGGTCGAAATAGAAAAAAAGAATCCTCCCTTGGTGTAACAGATGGATCTCTAGAGATGGAATATTGGTTCTCCCAAAATCAGTCATTGAAGTGATCCTGATTTATTGGACCTCTCTTTCCTGGGTTCCAAAAGGTGTTCTACATAAAATAAATCAATTGGCCAACTATTTCCTCTGGGTTGGAAAAGAGGACTATGGACCACTAGTGCTCACCTCCAAGAAAATCATCTCAAATCCGAAATGAAACGGAGGCTAGGGGCTCAAAGACATCTTCAGCCTTGCAAAATCCCTGGAATCAAAAAAATATTGGAGTCTGGTAGATGGATCTGGACTCTGGCACAGAATAATAAAGGAGAAATACATCACCCAGACATCCCTTTTGGAATGGATCTACTCCCAAAACAAAACTTCAAAGAATGGAACAATCATATGGAAATCCATCATCAACTCTTTTCATATCATTGGAGATTGGCTAATTTGGAAAATAGGCAATGGCTCCAAAGTATTTATAGGGAAAGACTCGTGGATTGGATGTGACAATTCATACATCCTTCGAGAGGAGCTTGTCAAATTCCTAACTCAGAGAGGATTTGTTTTACTTAAATAAAGTGGGACATGGAGATTACATTACAGGAAACTAAAGATGGATCTCTGGGGAATAACTAAATTTGGAGGAGACATAAATACTAGCATGGAAACATTACATCAACTCCTTAAAAAAATCCTTTGTCAGACTCACATTCTAGGAAGACCAGGTCATTCAGTCTTGCTGGGAAATACTCCCCCAAACTTGGTTACATTGCACAACTCCAAGATTATGATCCACCCCCATGGTGGGGCCAACCGCTCTGGAAATTTCAGTGTCCACCAAAAGAAAAAATCTTCATGTGGCTTCTCCTCCAAAAAAAGGCTCCAACTTAGGAAAATATTAAAAATCACTCTTTCACCTGACCAAGAAGATGTGCTTTATGTAAATAAGACAAAGAAAATAGCCCACATATGTTCCTATAGTGCCCCTTCATGAAATCTGTGTGGCGAGAGGTCAGTAGCACCCTTGGGTCATCTTTCAATTGGAATGGTTCTTCCCTTTCTAATGCTCTACAGAAATGGCTAGCTAATCAACAAATCTGTGATTTTAAGGTGCTCCCTCTTATTATTTGTTGGGGAATTGTTGGTTTCCCGCAACAACCCCCTTCTTTTTCGTTTGTCAAAATCTAGGGTCCCTCTAAATTTTACTTGGATTCTTCTTTTGTTTCCCTTTGACTTGATTGGATTGGTATTGATTTTCTTTGTTTTGATTTTTTTGTTTCGACGTACATCTAATTTTGATTTCTTTCATTAAAAGATGATTTGGTTTGTTGAATGCTATTTCTTTCTATTTTTGAGTGAGTCTTTTCTTTAGTGTTTGTCTATCTTTCTGGTTCAATAAATCTGTTGTTTGAAAATTATCACCATATGGAAATATTATTCAAAAGCTTATACCACCTGTTGGTCTCCAAATAACCTGAGATAGTCCAAATCTGGTCTTGAAATAATATTTATCTCAACTCTATTAGACAATTTTTTCGATTGCTAGTATTCTTCTTTCCCTTCAACATTGTTGTAAGGAATTGTCTCTGAAAGTTGGAGTGATCTATGGTTATCATGGCTATTATAAGACATTTTACGTCATCCTAGTCCTTAAGGGACATTCTATTTTTGCTTCCCCATCTTCTAGATAATATCTTATTCATAGAATAAAATCAAATTCCTTGATTGGATCACCCGCGAGCTTGAAATAATGAAGCATAAAGTTTCTAATTGAGAGTTGGAAGGTCTCATCACGAGTCAATCCATCATGACCATAGGAAGTTTACAGAAGTGACATTACCATTTATGGTCACCAAGCCAAGGTAGTGGCCTTCAGTCTTCTCAACTGAAGGACAAGAGATCTCATCACGAGCTAACTTTCTCACATCCATGGATTTTTGTGGATGATGTTGCTTACTAACTAGTCACCAAACCAAAGAAGTGAATTTCAGTTAGTCACCAAAATGTTATAAGAATAAAACTTAATAATTCCAGGAATGATCCATCACGTGTGCTTAAACTATTAGATAAGATCAAGGCGATCAGATAGCTTAAAAGGAAACTTTGCCGAGGCTATGAACGCCTGCTAGCAGTAGCGGCCCTGCCTGTGGTATTGAAGTCCTTCTCTTAAAACTGTCATGACCCATTGGTGAAACAATAGTTCATATTTTAATTCTTTACAAGATATTTCCCCTCAATTCATGAACTATGGTAACATCAATCTATATATGTCTGCAGAGCTAATATCAATAATATATAGACCAAACAAGGTATTTTCTTAAGGAAATTTGAAGATATGACAACTTGGTACCTCTTACTATAATTCCTCATAATGATATGTTCTAAATCAATGCAGAGATAACTGCTCAGTCCAATGAGTCGCCATTTGTTGGTTTCCCGCAACAACCCCCTTCTTTTTCTTTAATCAAAATCTAAGGTCTCTCTAAATTTTACTTGGATTCTTCTTTTGTTTCCCTTTGACTTGATTGGATTGGTATTGGTTTTCTTTGTTTCGAGGTTGGTTTGAGTTTATATTATTTTCTTTTGTTTGGTTTGAATTTCATGAAATTCAAATGCCATTTCATTTTACTTTTTTACAGAGTTTTGATGTTGATGGACAAGCTTCATAATTTGGGAGCTTGTTATTACCTGTTCGTTATTGAATTTATCTTCTATGAGAATGGCTTGGTTGAATACATGGATTAATAAAAAATGATTTTATAGGAAGAAAGCTTATTGCAACACATATTTTCTATGGCATTTGTTCACATTTGATCAAATTTGAATGAAGGAGATACAAAAATAGAAATCTTAATTTAAACGAAAACATTAATTGTTATCAATTGTTTACTTTTTTTTAAATTATAACTATGTTTTCGTGTTTTTCTCATTAGCAAGTTTAACTATTCTGAATAATAGGTTCAATACTTCATCAAATAATATATTGGCTGGCTTCTCATTTTCACAAAATTATTTGGTAGGTTTAATTAATTAAATTCTTTTGTCATTTTGCATCTCATTTCAAAAAAAAAAAAAAAATTATCTATCATTTGTTTGATTTTGTGGAAACCCAAAATTAATATTTTTCTCCTCTCCATCAACTTGAAGCTTCTAGAATTTTAAGAACATATTTGAAAGGAAAATATAACCAATATTTGTTTACAACTTATAGTTAGTTTTTAGTTTAAATTCATTTTAATTTTATTGTTCTAGATTTTGTTTTCTTCACAATTTTTATATCTAGGTTATTAAATTGGTTTATTTTTGTTTCATAGGTTTCTATTATCAGATATTTGGTACATATCTGATCGTGGCTTGATTTTTTTATCTAAAAATGTTCAAGATAATTGATCCAAAAATAACATTGGATTGTTGCAAACAATTTATGAGCAACAACAAATAAGATTTGGAAATGCGTTCAATAATAGAAAGACGATTTTGTGGGACTTATTACAGCCAAACCGTGAGGAATATCAAGAAACTGATGAAAACCCATGTGAAGAACGGGCCCATTTAGCTTAATCATGAGATTTTTCCCCAAAAAACGTGCGATTTGAGAGATATTGTGTTCTCTTTCCAAGGAAAATTTCAAGTGGCAGAAATTGTTAGTGACGCCCACACTGTTCATTCATTCCATAAATATATGAAAACGTTCAGAGCCGCTGGAGATGGAATAAATTGAGAGGATGATTTTTATCCTTTATTTTGTATATTATTTATTTTGTAAACTTTTTCTTTTCAAAAGGAGTAACGAATAGTTGGAATTTTTTGGAGAATGGACCAATATTTTCGAAGAAGAATATGAAATTTCAGATTTCTTAATGGCTTTTGTCCTGTGAGTAAAAGGGTTTTGTTTTAATTATAATATATTTGATTATGGTTCATATTCTTTGAGTAATTGATTATGCATTGATTTAAATTAGCTTTAATCTGTTTTATCAATACAAGGTTAATTGTTATCATTTATGTATTAATTTTGTCAATCTTTAATAGTCTATTACCCCAATTATCTTGGTCTTGGTGATTGTATTATTTTGATACAAATCTTGTATTATATTGAGTTTATTCATGTAATTCAAATTTGTAAAGATATAATTGTTCAATTGAGATTTTTCTTATTGTCAATTAGTCTATTATATTTTCACTAAGAATCATGATTTGAAAGTTGTTCTTGCTGCATTTTAAATAGGATTTAAATTGTCAGTCAAAGTGATTTTCATCCTCACACTGTCACAATATTAGAATTACACAACCTTCTGCTATAAATTTCTCTTAACATACAGGTTGTTGGAGTAGCATTATACAGGAAGGCACAACCAAAAGTTCTCTTTAAATACTGGTCAATCATAGGTTAATGATTTTCTATTTGTTTTGATTTATATTTTGTGAATGTAAATTAACATTTAATCTTAAATACTTTGTTTATTTAATTTAAAACATTATTATTTACATTCATTTTTTTTTTATTTTTTTTTTAGTTTAAAGGTTAAAATTAGATTAGTAGTATGTTCTAGATCTATTTATTTTTTCCTAAGACTCGGTTCTCTTGTAAAACCTTAGTTTACAAGGTTTCTCGTAAATCTTGCACCTGTTTATTTGTATATGTTGTATATAAAAGTGAGAATAGTGAATGTATATAGTAGATCTTCGTTAATGCATAGTTAGTTATTTTATTTTTGTAGTTTAGATTAGATTCATTTATCGGCTAACAGAGTTGTTAAACCCTTCAAAGGTAGTTATTCCAAATGACTTGGGTTATTTAGACAACTTTAGACCAGACTATTCCCTTCCATTTGACAGTGTGTCATAAACGCCCGTCAACATGAATCTAGTTGGCCTGGAATCACGCTATTTTTTAAGACAAAGCATGCTCCATAACACATACTTCCATCTAATGCCTCAAAATCCTCTTTGCCTTCCCACAAAAAAATACATCCTCTGTGATGACTAAATTCAGTTAGACCTCATGATATCAACAAAGATCTCCCATGGGCCTTTTTTGATGGTGCTTCCCAACGCACCCCCACCATTGGAGGAGCAGGAAGAATCCTTCATATCTCTAAAAATCGATCCTTTTCCTTTTCATTCGGACTGGGTGATGCCACAAATAGCTTCAATGAACTTATGGGCATCTATCTCTTACTCCTCTTGGCCCTTGAAAACAACATCAGGCATTTGAATATTTAATGAGATTCAATGTTTGTTATACAAGTCATAAAAGGCACACACTTCTTGAGATCCTACACTTTGGTCCCATTATTGGAGGAAATAAAAAGATGCTCTATTGAATTTAATCATATCTCATTTTCACATATTTACAGGAATCGTAATAAAAAAGTGGACTAACTCTCAAAATATGGTTTGGAATTGGACAAAGGAAGCTAGAAAATCAGGGAAGAAGGCCTGGATGGCTCCCGAGAATATTTTCACAACACTTGGACCTCTATCCAACTGATCTTCTTATCATACATCTGATATTTTTTTCTTCTTGGGAACTTATATGTATAGTTCATATCTGTAAAGGATGTATTAGTTTTTGGAAAACATAGATGGAATATTTTGATATTGTATCTCAATGGTTTGGACTCTCTCCAACCTCTCCTTTTTTGGACTCTTGGGATCTTTTTTGTTCTTGTTTTTTATCAAATCTTATTCTGAGCAGTCATCATTTGTCTTTCAGACACGACACATGAATAACAAAATCACTGTTTTTTTCCTTGGGAAAAAAAAGGTGATCAACCCTAATCTAGAAGTTCAAAAGTGCATCTTTGTTTTGATTAGTGTAAAGAAGAAAAGTAGCATTGTTAAAATAAGAAGAAACTCTCATGCGCTCCATAGTGAAACAAGGAGTTAGGACAATTCCTAAAAGGTCCCGGGTTAAAAGAATTTGTCATATTTGTAACACTAACATGGTTGAAGATGAAAAACACTTTATATTAAATTGTCCTGAGTACACCTACATTAAATCACAATTTCAAAGCATTTATTACAATAACAATCTTCTCAACATTTTAACTTATCAAAACTATAGTGATTTAGGAACATTTTTCTTAAAACTTTTCAAATATAAAAATAAAATTATAAACCAACCAAGTAATTTATTTTAATAAACAAAATTTAGTTTTAATGAAAATTAACCACCACCACCATTATATTTATCATGATTATAATTATGAAATTCCTTAAGGTAAGCATTTGTAGTGATCAAGATGATGGAAGCTACTAATATATCTAATAAAATTTTGACTTATAAAAATCAACTTTAAAACATTTAACTCAACATTTTAACTCATCAAAACTATAATAATTTAGAAACACTTTGCTTAAAACTTTTAAAATATAAAAATAAAATTATAAACCAACCAAATAATTTTTTTAATAAACAAAATTTAATTTTAATGAAAACAACCACCCCCATTAAATTTATCATGATTATAATTATGAAAATCCTTAAAGTAGGCATTTGTCGCAATCAAGATGATGAAAGCTACTAGTGTATGTAGTAAAATTTTGACTTATAAAAATCAAATTTAACGCGTTTAGCTGTGCGCGTACTTCATTGAACGCCTAAAATATATTTTGAATTTTCTAATATTAAATCACCCATTCAACACCACCTAAGTCTACGAAGCCAAACGGTGAAATGTTCGTGCATGTTAAATTTTATGGAAATTTCAAAATCACAAAAAGCCAAAAATTACGGGTAATTTCGAGTTGTTAGTTCAACTAAATAATGGATAAAAGAGACACTTTTGGTTTGGAACATTGTAAACGACGAAGTTGCACCAAATAAAGATATAAAAATTTCATAGTTTTATGATTATTTTCATAATTTCAAATGATTTTCATGCTTCCACTTTAACCTTTCATAATTAAAAAAAAACAAAAAAACAAATCCATCTTATGTAGTTTATGTAGTGTAGTGGTGGGGTAAAAATATTTAAGGATATTTAGGAAAGACGTAATAAGAGTATAGAGGGATATATGTGTACTTATTTCATAATAATAATAATTTAATTTTAAGGTTATGGTTAAGTTACACATTAAAATGAGACCTCTTTGTTAGTGGAACAAAGGGTACCCTCCACTCATTTGAGTGTTAAAGTCTAGAGAGGTATACATACCCTACCCTCTCTGAATTTGAATTTGTGATGTCCATTGATCTCTTTCGAGCCAGTTGGCCATGTTGCACTAAGTCACTCGCTAATGTACTCGTAGGGTTGGGGGAATTCTTGCCTTGAGTCAATTGGTCATGTTGCACTAAGTCATTGGATGAGGTACTCATAGGGTTGGGGGATTCTCGTCTTGTGTGCAAGGTTTGTCGAATGGCCTAGTCTAAACATTTATATTTTTACTTTCTGGTAATTATTACTAGAATCTCGTTAATGTAATTGTTAGTGAAATCACAACTTTACATTGTTTAAATCGTGTTTTTGAATGCATAAATGGATTCAACGCTCTTGAAAACCCCAAGAAACCTAGAATATGTAATCTCAACCATTGAAATATGTAATTTTTTAAATTTTTGGTAGAAAAAAATCCCCCCGAAACAAAAAAAAAAAAAACTTAAAACGTTTATACTATCTAGATAATAACAACTTAGAACTTAACATATATAATTGAGAGATTAAATGATGAAGTATTAAATGAGCCAAAAAAAATGTGATTGATCCAAATATTTTAAAAATATAGTAGTAGTTTAAACCTTCTATGTTTTGGTCCTTTTTCTAAGATTTGATCCTTTTTTCTAAGATATTTTTCTAAGATATTTTGCTAGAAACCTGACTAAAAAATGTTGTATCTGCATATTTAAGTAGTTAATTCTGTGTAATCTGAGTAATCCAAGAATTTTCAATGCCATATATATATATATATATATATATATATATATATAATTAGAAAAATTAATAATGAAAATGATAAGTTTGCATTATATAATTAGAAAAATTAATAATGAAATTGATAAGTTTGCATATCATAAATATATATTACAAATTATAATAATGTTGAATTGTCTTTTTAATCGGTAGAGTGATCAAAATGATGGTCTTGCATAACACAAATCTCATGGTAGAAAATTTAAAATATAAAGTATAAATTATAATAATATTGAATTGTTTTGTTTTTGGTAGAAATTTTAAAATTTAAACTACAAGTTATAATATTATAATATTGAATTGTTTTTTATTTATTACATAAGTAAGATGTGATTTTTGTTAATTGGGTTTAGCTTGTATATTTGTAAAATGGATTATTATTCTCCATGTCCAAGTTCTATTTTTATTAATGAAATGTTGAGTTCATTATGAGTAAATTGTTGAAAAAACTTTGAGTTGTAGGATTTTCTAGTTGTCCAATAAAAAATCACCTTATCTAACAATTTAATTCCATTATGGTTAACTTTGTTATTTTTAATATAAGTTTATAGCAACCTACATCATCATTTCTTATATTTCATTAGAAATGATCAACTAACCATGCCAAACAAACAAGTTGTAAATAGATATGACATCAATTTCAATATTTAAATATTAAAAAAAAATCAACATTGAAATTGAAGTGTTAGTAAAAAGATATGACATAAATTTCAATATTTAAATATTTTTTTTTTTTTAAATAAAAAAGGGGGAGAGCCTGCTATATTATATTACCAGAAAACTTTAACAAGATATACAGTGTAAAGGGTCTAAGTCACCAAAAATGTTGCAGATTACCGGAAACCAGCATAGGTGGAGAGCATATAACAGTTGTGTGATAGTGGCATCTGTCCTGCCCGGAGGAAACTAGGACAGATGTCTATAGTCCAAAAGAACATAAAACAGTAGCATAAAAAGACAAAAAAACCAAGAGAACATAAAAACCTAGGTACCCGGTGACCTGTTGTCATCTCCAGTCTGCCACATGGACCCAGCCGGGATGGCAAAAGTCTGCGCGCAGAGGGGGCACTTCCGCCGAGCTGGGATGTTGGAATATGCGTCGAGAAGCATGTCCAGGCGCTAGCCCATGAGGAGAGCCCTATGCTCCAGGTCAGACATGTGACCTCGGAGCTCGAACACCAAGGACAGGTGTTCCTCACGAAGGAGAAAGCCATGCAGACCACCACCCGTGTCGTTGAACTCCCTCTGCTTCGCACCATTCTCGACCTCCTGCCTCACCGAGCGAGTGCTGTCCATTTTCATCTCTGCTTCCATAGCTTGCCAAGAAACTTCTACAAAAATGCAGCCGGGGAACTCTTCATCTAAACCCAAATTGGGTTTGCTTTCCTCCCTGCGGGTCACCACTGTGGCACGGGGCTCCTCCGCAGTCGACAGGTCTTCCATAAACGGGACCTCTTCCATAATATAGGCGGGATACACATCCTCTGTTCCAGCCTCCTTACTTGTCGTGTCCTCCCTGCTGCAGCCAGTTCCCGTTTCAACAATGGTGACGAGCACTGCCAATCTCTCAGCCCGAGCCTTCTTATGAAGCATGGAGGTTGCCAAAGCCAGAGCATGCTCAATTTTCTCTTTCCGTCGTCGCTGCGCCTTGTGGGCGTTCCAAGCTGAGCCACGGCGAGGTCTTCCTCTTTTTCTAGCCATGGTATCCTGGGGATGAATGAATGTACAGAGCGGGTGCAAAGGTAAGCGTAAGAGCCAGGACGCGAGCAGTTGCAGGTACAGAGCACGAGCAAGCCAGCTCTGTCTCGACGCACACAAAGACAAGATGCTCAGAAGATCCTTACCAAGATGCAACGTAAGGGTAGTGAGCTAGGGCAAGAGGAATGCAGGATTGCACCAAAGCCTCCAGGCGAAGATCAGAGCCGAAGCCGGAGCAGTCCCGCTTTGTCCGGGCTCAAATGAAAACACATAACTAGACGTCGAGAACACTTGACCGCCTTTAACCCCAAGTACGTAGAGGTCGTAAATGGTCGCGCGAGGGAGGAGTCCCTCCATCGCGATGCTACTGCTATGGTCGTCCCACATCGTAAATGCGGGGGTGTCGGTGGCGGCCATCGGCATTTAAGCCCAGGCTTAGTGCTAAGCCTGGTGGCACCTCCTCGCCACGTGTCACCCCATCCGGGGTTCAATATTTAAATATTAAAAAAAATTCAACATTGAAATTAAAGTGTTATAACTCTCTATGGAATTAGATGGTTTGAGATTGTGATTACAAAGCTTCAAAGATAGTGTTAATGAGGTAAGAAATTAGATGGTTTGAGATTGTAATTACAAAGCTTTAAAGAAAGTGTTAATGACTGAGTGTGTATAAAATGTTATCATGACCTAGGTTTTTATGTCATGAATAACTTTTTATCAATTTTAAAAAATATATTGATTTTTGTACACTTTGTAAGTTATTAGAAGCGTGGACTTGCTTTTTGGTATTTTTATGTCGAAAGGCTTATATTTATTGGCAATGGGCACGATAAATGACTTTTTAATTTAAAATTCTAATTTGATGGCTAACAATTGAAGATGTTGGCATATTCTTAGTCGTCCTCCCAAATCAGTGACCCACCGAGCGTTTCATTTTCGAGCGTGGATACTTTCGGTGTTCTCAGCCTATACCTTTCGGCATTCTCAACCAAAGTTAGCGGCTGTGCTAGTGGTATTTTTAGTGAGAATCTAGTAATATGAATTTAAGAGAAATTACAATTTTTTTTAATTAAATTACATTTTCAAATATATAAATAAATTCAATTTGATAAAAAACCCATAAAACAAATTTAACCATTCAAATCTGTACATTTAACAATTTTTTTTAAATTATGAAAATATCCGAGAAAAAAAAAGAATAAAAAAAAAAAACAACGTACGGCAACATTATTTCTCTCCATTTCTCATGCTAAAGCTCTAACCCTAAAAAAAACACACAATGAGGTCCATTCAAACCCTAAAAAAAACACACAATGAGGTCCATTCAACGAGGCTGGTCCCGCAAAAGTCGCAACTTGGTTCCTCGTGCACCCTAATTAGACCATGCTGTTGTCCCCCAAGAGTCGCAGCTTTGTTCCTCGTGCACCATTTCGGGGGTAAAGGGAACGGGCAAGACTGATGACGTCATTGGACTGACGTGTTATAGGTGTCCGAAGGCAGCAATGGGAAGCGCACTTGGAGAAGCCCCGGGATTCGTACCGGGAAAGACCTGATCTTTATTAAATTCTTGACATGGTTATTGACGCGGTAACCTGATCTTTCCCGGTAACCTTAAATTCTTGACAAGGTTATTGACGCGGTAGCTTCGCCTTACGAGGAGATCGATACTCGATATTTTATTTATATGTAGAAATTTCAGGAGTGGGTTAAATTCGGAGTAATCTTTCTTTCTTAGTTATTTTTTATTTTTTTTTCGGCAGATTCTAGGGCTGTGCAGTTTTAAATTTCCGTTTAATCTAGAGTTTTGATAGATTTTTTGAGTATTTGAATTGGTTTTAAATGAGATAAAAACTCTGAAATAGGATTTTGAATTGTATGGAACTTTGATCCATGTAAAACTCAAAATATTGTTAAAAATCTGACCTAATTCAAACCTATTTTTTTTTTTTTTTAAGAAAAACTATTATGTTTACTCCAGAGTTAACCTACTCATTTCATATAACTGAATAAAACATATGAAAAATTAGGGTTGCAGGCGTTGATTTGCTGGCTGACAGAGTTGACCCAGTAAGCATTCCAATTCTCTACATCCATACAAA
>ML795261.1:491794-505819 GCA_009831015.1 Picea engelmannii
TTCCATTTTCAAGCCCTTCCTTCAAAAATTTGTGTTAGTCTTTTTTGATGATATACTAATCTATAGCAAGTCTTGGGAGGATCATGTGTGACATGTTGACAAGGTGCTACAACTACTAAAGGAGCAACAACTATATGCCAAACTGTCCAAATGATTCTTTGGGATGAAGGAGGTAGAGTATTTGGGTCATATTGTATCTCATGAAGGTGTCAAGGTAGACCCTAACAAGATTAATTCCATAATGGACTGGTCGATTCCCAAAAAAATGAAGAATCTTAGAGGATTTTTGGGTTTGACAAGTTACTACCGCAAGTTTGTTCAAAACTATGGGAGAATAGAAGCACCTTTAAAACCACTAACTAAGAAGGATGCATTTTCATGGACTCCAGAGGAAACTAAATATTTTGAACAACTTAAAGAGGTGATGTGCAAAGCTCCTGTCTTGACCACACCAGACTTCACAAAAACCTTTATTGTGGATTGTGATGCCTCGGGAAATGGTATTGGTGTTGTCCTAATGCAAGAAGGAATTCCCCTCGCTTTTGAAATTCAGTTGTTACACATTAGTTTCGTCACCCTCATGATCATTAATGATGTAAACCTATATGTTGCCTTCATAAGGGTTAGTGGCTTGAATTCCTAAAGAAAGAAGGGAGAAGAACTTTTCCGGAGAGATGAAGTTGTGTTTTCCTCTGTAAAAAACCCTATTTTGGAGGATTTTTGCGGGGTGCACCATAGCTAGGGTACAGAAATGCCTGATTTCCGTAGGCTGCACTATAGCTAGGGTGAAAAATTTCCGCAAGTTGCACTATAGCCAGGTCGCGCCGGCCTTCATACATGGGAAAAATAATCATTTTCTCGATGGTTCTAGAAGGATAAGCTTCTCTAGTGAGGTGGCCTCTGAATGGTTTGGATCTTACTCGCTTTCATGATTTAGTGGGATCATCCAAACCTCCTCACCTTATCCTCTTAAGCATATAAAAGGAGAGGAGCTCTCATGGAGAAAGTTAGCTTGATTGGGTTGGAAAGTTCTTGAGCCTTTGAGATTAGTTGGATTTGGCTTGGAATTATTAGCTTGGTTAGAGTGGCTTTGAGTTTTTCTTTTGTCAAGATAGATGTCAGATCTATAGTCTCAAAATTCTTGGATCAAAAGTGTGTGGGAAGCAAGGAACTCTAGGAATGAACCTTACGACATTAAGGCATCTGGTTGTAATCTCTCTTCCTATTATTAATATAATACAGTGGCATGTTTCTTTCCCATAGAATTATCTTTATTTTATTGCATAATTCCTTGATCATATGCATAGGTTGTCATTGAATATACTTTCTTTGCTTTCACTTTGGTTGGTTTGTGTCTCACTGCAGGATCAGTATCACAAGAGAACCGGAGCGAAACGAGAACAACAAAGAAATAAGGAAGCGACATTTAAAGGTATCCCACTCTCCCGTTAGACAGTAAAACCCAAGTAGTCAATCCGATTTAATCTTTGGTCGACCCCACTCTCTCGTTAGAGAGTGAAACCAAACTGGTCGATCCATTTCCACCCGTCCACCCCTTTCTCCCCTTGGAGAATGAAATCCAAGTGGTTGATCTGATCTCTCCATCGGTCGATCCTACTCTCCCACTAGAGAGTAAACCCGATACTGCTCACTTTTTTATCATTGATACAGAGTCTACCATGTCGGTGGGTATTCCTCCTTCTCCTATGAAACCCCCTCCAAGTAATGAGGCCATTCATTTTGATTGGGGTGTGATAACTGGACCTCGTCTTCCCTCTCACATTCCTTTCCAGATTATAGTGCAAGTTTGTGGTTGGGACGTTCCTCAGACGTTGATAGATGAAGGTCCATCCATTAGTATTTTGTCCTCTTTTGCTTGGAAATCTTTGGGTTGTCCTTAGCTTGCCTTGATTACATAGAATCTGTTAGCTTTTAACAGAAGAACCATTCAACCTTCAGGGACCCTTCCTCAGTTTCCTGTAACTTTGGGAGGGAAAACTATCTTTATTGACGTCATGGTAGTCCAAGACCCTTTGGATTTCGCTTTACTCCTTGTGCAGGATTATGTCTATGCCATGAAAGCTATTGTGTCCACTCTTTTTTATGTGATATATTTCCCTCATGATGGAAGAATTGTGACTATTGATCACCTTTCATTCATCGGTCCTAATTATATTACCTCCCTAAGTAGTTATTATATGTAGATGGTATCTCCCCCGCCACATATTAATTACGTGGCGTTGTCTCCCATGCCTTCATTTGTCGATGCAGATGAGCCTCTCACTGTAAGCTCACTCCCTTATGACTTAGATCTGGTAGTTGACATGGTGATCTCTTCGATAGGAATTTTAGAGGTTGATCTCCTTTCCCCTGTCGCGGCCCTCGACATGGTGTCCTCCTAGAGTGTTGTTCTTCCATCAAGTGAATATCTCTTGGAAGCCATGACTAAGTTTTGTCCCTTGACATGGTGTGCTTCTAGAACACTGTCCTCTTGGAAGCCATGATCAATAAGAGAGCTTTGAGCATGGTTTTTTTATTTCAATCTCATTAAAAAATGAAACCGGCCTTGAGAATGGTTTTCTGATTTCAAGCTCATTAAAAAATGAAACCAACGATGAGCATGATTTTCTAATTTCAAGATCATTAAAAAATGAAACCAGTTACGAGGATAGTTTTTTCATCTCTGTGAAAACCTCATTAAAAAATGAAACAAAGCTTACGAGAATAGTTCTTGTTTCTATGTCAAGCTCGTTAAAAAATGAAACAGAAGTCTAGGGGTTGAACTTGGATTCTCGAGCATAGTTCTTATCCTATGTCAAGCTCGTTTAAAAATGAAACAACTTCCCCCTCTCTGTGGAGTGAAGTCCTTTGTCTAGTATTTGAAGCTTCCTTTCCTCCACCTTTGCAGTTGGATGAAACAAATCTTGGGGCGAAATGCTTCCATCCTCAGGACTTCATGCTGAAGTTGGAGCCCTTAGTTTCTTAAGCTGGGGGATAAGTACCAACCATGCATTGGGAAGTTGCAAGCATAGTTTTCTATGTTTCAAGATTGTGTAAAAATGAAACCACATATCTCAAGCATAATTTCCTCAGGTTCAATCTTGTGTAAAAATGAAACCAGATCCAAGCATAAGTTTTGTTTAGTTTTTAAGCTTGTGTAAAAATAAAATCTATCCCAATCATAGTTTTGTTTTGTTTTAAATCTTGTGTAAAAATGAAAACAATCTCGAGCTTAGTCTTTGTTCTTTCTTGTGCTCATAAATACATGAGAATAAGTTACTGAGATTAGTATTTGTTCTTTCTCATGCTCGTAAATCAATGAGAATGTATCTGAGTAAACTTTTATCACTTTTTTAGAATCGTAAAGGTTATACGAAAAAGGAACCCCCTGGAGTTCCCTTTAAACTCTTTTCAGACTCTCTAAACATGAAAAGATTATCGAGCGACCTTGTTCTTTTCATGTTCATAAAATTATTTGAAGAAAACGTTTGATGGGCGGTAGGTTATCACTTTTTCGGTCTCATCAAACTAATTTATGAAAAAGGAACTGAGAGAGCTCTCTTTAAGTGTTGTTTTAGACTCTATAAACATAAAAAACCCTCGAGTTTTCTATCTTTGGACTCATTAAACAAGCATCGAAAGACCCATATGGGACCGAACCACTCCTTCCTAGGGTTCTTTAAACATACTCCAAGGGACTCATCCGAAGGATGAGCTTACATTTCAAGCATATGTTATCCTCCTCAAGATTGTGTAAAAATAAACAGGTACTTGCCAGTAATGGTGGGGGAAAAATTGGGAAAGAAATGTGTATTAACCTGTATTCTATAGAAGAGTCTCTTTTGAACATGACACCCTTTCACTCGCCTTGTGTCTAGGTTGGAAAATTCACTTTCTGTGATCCCTGTTGTTGAGTCAGTGTTTCCAAGACAGTTGTCGTGTCGTCAATATGTTCAAAGAGAAGTTCAACCCAAAAATCCTTCTATTGCGTCGGTCATTTCTGTAGTCCTTAAGCCTTCTATTACATCGACCATCCTTGAGTCGGTCATGAATCATTTATTACTCTTATCTACATCAAATCTTGTTACTTGTTTTTTGTCATAGATGTGGGATACATTAAGGCCCTCATGTGACAAGTCTTTTCCTGTCAACTTCAACTCATTATCCAAGAATTAGACTTAGAAACTAATTGGTACCTTGGAACTTGCATGCCTCAATTGCAGGTTTCCTCGCTTCCAACAGTGGGTTTTCATTATTGACCCCTGATCGAGATATTCTGCTGAGTGTTTGACTTTAGCTCATTGATTCACATTCGTTGGATTGCACTGGTGTACCTTGGGAGTCATTGACATTAATTGTGATTTCCCTCGCACTTGTTAATGGTATTCATTAATGACCGGTAATCAAGTGGTTTCTATCATGTTCGACTTCAACACATGTATTTACATGGTTAGATTCGTACTATAGAGTGGTGGAGATGAAGACCCTAAATCTTTTCTCATAGATTCAAGTTGCGTTGGAGTGTATTCAGTTTGTACTATTGCATAGATACACATTGTATGTCTCGTGGCTATGTTCAAATTTGAGTCATTAACACATAGATCCACAGTGTATTTTGGGTGGCTATGTTCATATTTGAGTCATAATGGCATGGATCCATGGTCTATGTTTGGTGACCATGACCTGTCTTACTTGACATGGATCTTCACATGTCGACATTTATGCTTTGAGTCATTTGTATTCTGAGTATGGGAATGCCTACCTCAGTGATGATATATTATTGTACTGTATTTCCTTGTTTGTTGGCAGGTTTCCGACTGACTGTTCCTTGTTTCCTATACACACTCGACAAAGTATATCAACTATCACTCTGTTTTAACTTCATACTTTGGGGGGCTCTCTGTTACACACTATTTTCGTCACCCTCATGATTGTTAATGATGTAAACCTATCTGTTTCCTCCAGAAGGGTCAGTGGCCTAAATTCCTAAAGAAAGAAGGGAGAAGAACTTTTCCTGAGAGATGAAGTTGTGTTTTCCTTTGTAAAAACCCTATTTTGGAGGATTTCCATAGGCTGCACCATAGCTAGGGTGAGGAAATGATTGATTTCCATAGGCTGCACTATAGCTAGGGTGCGAAATTTCCACAGGCTGCATTATAGCCAGGTCGCGACGGCCTTCATACGTGGGAAAAATAAGCATTTTCTCGATGGTTCTAGAAGGAGAAGCTTCTATGGTGAGGTGACCTCTAAATGGTTTGGATCTTACTCGATTTCATGATTTAGTGGGATCATCCTAACCTCCTCACCTTATCCTCTTCATATTATAAAAGGAGAGGAGCTCTCATGGATAAAGTTCGCTTGATTGGGTTGGAAAGTTCTTGAGCCTTTGAGATTAGTTGGATTTGGCTTGGAATTATTAGCTTGGTTAGAGTGGCTTTGAGATTGTCTTTCATCAAGATAGATGTCAGATCTGTAGTCTCAGAATTCTTGGATCAAAAGTGTGTGGGAAGCAAGGAACTGTTGGAAGGAACTTTACAACATCAAGGCATCTGGTTGTAATCTCTCTTCCTATTATTAATATAATACAGTGGCATGTTTCTTTCCCATAGAATTATCTTTATTTTATTGCATAATTCATTGATCATATGCATAGGTTGTCATTGAATATACTTTCTCTACTTTCAGTTTGGTTGGTTTGTGTCTCACTGCAGGATCAGTATCACAAGAGCACTAGAGCGAAACAGGAACAACAAAGACATAAGGAAGCGACATTTAAAGGTATGTGTATTGTCTTTTGTTCGGTAGTAAATTTGATGATTAGAGCCTAGGGAAAGCACCGTGTTATGTCATGTTTTGTTCTAGATCTAGGTGGATCTAGGGGGATTAGTCTATGTCCACATTCACCGATTTACTCGATAACATCGACCACTCAAGGGAAAGGACTTACACAAACCCATTTATGAGAAGGAAATGATGGAAATACTACATTCATTGAAGAAATGGTGCCCTTACCTAATAGGTAGGCACTTCAAGGTCAAAACAGATCATGATAGTCTTAAATACTTCTTGGAACAAAAACTATCTTCAGAATAACAACAAAAATGGGTGACCAAGAAATTGGGTTATGATTTTGAAATCATCTATAAAAAAGGGAAGAAAAATGTTGTGGCAAATGCACTATCACGAAAGGATGAATACGTTGAGGCCTTTCTCTATGCTATCTCAATCATCCAACCCGATTGGATAATAGAAGCGAGGGATGAATGAAAGAATGACGAAAACTTTTGGACTCTCATTCAAAGGTTGCAACAGGATTCCAGTGCATCAAATACATTTACATGGAAAAATGATTCACTATGGTACAAAGATCGATTACATTTATGTAAGAACTCCCAACTCAAACAAAAGTTACTATTGGAATTGCACACCTCCTTAGTAGGAGGGTACTCAGGATTTTTGAAAACCTATCATAGGTCAAGAAGGAATTTTTTTGGGATGGCCTTAAAAATGATGTTCAAAGGTTTGTAGCAGAATGTTTGGTTTGCCAACAAAATAAGGTGGAAACAATTAATACCCTAGATATTTTACAACCATTATCCATCCCAAGTCAACACTGGGAGGAGGTTTCCATGGATTTCATCACAGGGTTACCGAAGTCTGAAGGAAAGAGTGTCATCATGGTGATTGTTGATAGACTGACCAAGTACACATACATTTGCGCACTCTCTCATCCCTTCAAATCCAGTATAGTTGCCACCACATTCATGGAGACAATTCAAAAACTACATGGAATCTCAAAGATTATGGTAAGTGACAAAGATCCTATCTTCACTGGACATTTTTGGACAGAATTATTTTCTTGTTTGGGTACTCAATTGGCTCATAGCTCATCCTATCATCCACAATATGATAGACAAACCAAGATAGTGAACAAATGTATGGAAGGATACCTTCGTTGCTTTGTCTCTGATAAACAAACACAATGGTTCAAATGGTTACCCTTGGCAGAATGGTGGTATAACACTTCCTTTCATACTGCAACAAAAATGACACCATTTATGACACTCTATCGATACCACCCTCCTTCCATCACTTCTTCTCTAAAATAAAAATCTAAGGTTCAAGCAGTGGAAGATCACATCGAGTATCAACAACAAGCTCTCTAAATATTAAAGGACAACCTGACCATGGCACAAAATCGTATGAAACAACAAGCATATCAACATCATAGTGAAAGAAGTTTTGAAGTAGGGGATTGGGTGTTTTTAAGACTACAACCATACAAAAATATGTCCCTCAAGCAAGCCAAGAAGGATGATCGATTATCACCAAAGTATTATGGCCCTTATAAGGTGTTGCAAAATATTGGTACTATGGCATACGAATTGGAGTTGCCTACATCCTCACGAGTACACCGAGTTTTCCATGTTTCATGCTTAAAGAAGGTTATAGGTGACAAGATCCCAGTTCAAACTATATTTCCAAAACTTGACGAGGAAGGAAAAATCATATTGGATCATGAAGCCATCACTGACACAAGAATTTGCCAGCTAAGGAATAGATCCATTTTAGAGTATCTCATTAATTAGAGAAAACTACATGTTGAATATTCCACTTGGGAAGATGAGTCTTTTATACAGAAGCATCCATAATTACTCAAGTGTTGCAGACAACACTTGTCTCAAGGGGAGGGGTATGGTATGCCCTAAATAGTGGCACATTACCCCTTAATTGGGGCATATTACATTAGTAATGTTATTTTATTTATGTCGTCTTGGGTCCATTAGTTGTAATTGTACCTCATAGTCTCCTATATATACCAAGGAGACATTTCCATTTGGAATCATCTTGTATTAGGAAATTTATATGGTGTATAAGGAGGTTTCCCCCTTGAAGAGGCTTATTATCTAAAATTCTATCTTTTTCAAGGAATTGAGTATTTATTCTGAGGTTTTTCTGTGCTATCTTGATATTTGGTTCTTAACATAGAGTGATCTCTTGAGGATATTGTGGATCTGAGAGATCCTTGCAAAATTTATGGAGTCTAAGTAGGAACTTAAACGAATTCAGGTTTCATCCCTGTGTTGTATATTTTCTAAGACTACAGGCAATCAAGAAAGGCATATGTAGAGACAGAGTGAGAAATAGGCAGAGTAGTTGTGTAAGAGGCCGAGTGTGGCCAAAAGGCTGAACAAAGGAAAATTAAATGTAAATCAGGCTGGAAAGGTGAGAAGGGCCTTCTGTAAATTGTGTACAGATTCATCAATAGAATATTTGTGTGTTCATTTGGAATCTCGGTGCATCACTAAAATATATATTGAGTTAGTGTTTGTGTAGGTTTCAAGAGTTGTTGTGTGTATGAAGGAGTTTATTGTTTGTTGAAAGTTTGGATGCAACATAAGCTACAATAGTCGTTGATCATTGATAATTGGAATGATCAATGACCTAAATCACGTCAAACTATATTGTGAATGAAATATCACTTATCTGTATGATCCCTCCATAGTTAATTCTTGACCATTGGATCAAAGTTAGAAGGCTCTGTAAAAGTCTTGATATTCGACGGTGAGAGTAAGATATGGCCATCCATTCAAGAGCCAGATCGATAGATGACAGTGAATCGAGAGTTAGAAGTTGCAAGGAAGATAAAGGAAAGGTGACTAATCCACTTCAAAATATCAACGATAGTGATCGATCGAGGAAGGAATCAATAGTATAGATTAGATCTAGGACAAGTAGCCATATCAACAGTCTTCATTACAAAAGACTACGGGAAACATACATTTTAAGGTATTGGAGAGCCTAAAAGTCCCGAGGTCTTGATGAAGAAAAACGTTACATTGATGTAAGGAAATCCACATAGGAAGTGACACATGGAAACTAGGTCCCATGATACATGGTTTCCGTGGAAAGCCTTTGAATGTAGATAGACGATGAAGATTAAAGATTGATTTTATAGATCAATGACCCCCATCAAGACTGAGATACGCCAGGATGATGTCAGAGCCCCACTCAGGAGACGATACATGGAAGTAATGTTCTAGGATGATCAATGTTTCATGGTGGCCCACTTCATGAGTTGAAATCTAATTAAAGGAAATGGTCCATACTGGATCCACGATCTAGATTGATGTTGATCCATCGTTGAATGATATCGTAGAGGAAGAGATCATGATCATTGATCACCAGTGGGATCAACGATCCAAATCATTGTGGACCGTGGCCTTCAAGAGTTTTGGGTTGTTGAGAAGACATTTATTCCCTATGTCCTAGGACTATTGTATGTAACAATCATTTGTTGAAAGGCATATATCAATGATCTAGATTGAGCGCATACATTCTCAAAGCTTAGCCAATGGTTAAATCCATTGGTCACATGGAGAATTAGTGATAAGGAGTTAATGCTTAAGGGAAGAGGATAACGCCCATATCTGAGTGTTGTAGATAGACTGGTGTGATAATAGTATATTTTGTACTCCATTAATAGAGCATTTTGGGCCTGTGTAAAGAGTTCGAGAGAAGCTCGAGCTTGGAGTTGTAGAAGAGTTTACTTCTAACTCTGCACCTGTGGGAAATAAACCTAGTGGGTAGCTATCAATTGGTATCAGAGAAAGTAAATTCACTTTGGAACTATGTAAGGGATACAAAGCAAGAGACAAATTTTAGTAGAAGAGAACCTGAATATAATTATGTAGATAGGAAGAAAAAGGAATTGGATTTCCTTAAGTGGATTATTACAGATTGCATATCTGAGACCATCCCAACCAAGAAGCATAATTGGGAGAATATGTTAAAGAAACAATATATTTGAACAAATCTTATAGGTATTGGTTTAATGTCTTATGATTAAAACTGGTAAAAACATATTATGTTTGGAGGTAGCATCAGAAGGAATGGTAGCATCCATTCCAGCCAGTAGAGAGCTATAACAAAGGAAGAGGAAAAAAGTGAATCTCTCAGGTGAATAAGCTAGTGGTAGAACCTTGCAAGAAAGGATGCTCTAAATAATTCCAGTAGAGAATTGGAAGTGAGGAGGACAAGTAAAGTTCTCAAAGAAAGGTGAGTAGGTGCAGAAGAGAGAGAAGAGAAAGAGTGCTCAGAAGGTTCCAAAGGAGAGAACCATAAGAATACCAGGAGGTTAGGCTCAGGTAAATCTTGATAAGGTATTGAGTAGAAATATGCAGAGACTTTCTATAGAGAAGGATTAATTTAGCTCATAGTAAACTAAGAGAAGCTCACAAGGGAGAAGATGGAGATGACTATTGATGGTCATGATAGAGGTTCAAAGAAAATACACAACAAGAGGAGAGAGGATTCCAAATAAGTTGGCAGAAAGATGGACCAAGACGATTTTGACAAAGAATTTATTGAGGTTAAGGAAAGCCACAATATAATTTTGAAGCTGCTACAAGAAAGTAATGAAGACCAGAGATGGAGTTTGAATGTGAAGAAGAATATTAAGTGGCCTATTGTGCATTTGTCTATGAACAAATTGGTGCATAGTTTGAATGCTTCATTGAAGGAAGAGAAACTCAGAGAAGTTGAGTTTAGATAGAGGCAACAAAAGGAAAAGTTGGACATGGAGATTGATGAGATGTGGATGATGTTGAAAAAAGTACCTAAGAGGAAGCATACTAAAGTAAGAAGGATAGTCAACAATGGAGTACAATTGACCATACAAATTTGCATCAACAAAGAAAGTGGACAACTACAACACAAAATTTGGAGGCCTGGAGAATTGAAGGCAACAACAATACATAAACAAGGAAACAATGCAAGTAAGAAACGACAACATAAAATTTGGTATCCTGGAAGATGGAGAATAGGAGTGGAGGAAATATGCAACAATTCATATGGACAACATCAGCATAGGATTAGAGGAGGACTTCAATTGAAGACACATGATCAAGAGATCATGAAAATTTTAACCCTGGGAGTCTGATGCAGGAGCATTTTTGCCTCCAAAATCTACCTTTTTGAACAGAACTAGGGGTTCTATGAATTTACTGAGGGAGTTGGTTCCCTAATTTGTTATTATTTTAATTTTCGATGTTTTTTTGAAATTATAGAAGGAATGCATATGATAGGTTTTGTTTAATTGAGTTTGGTTAAATGTAAGTGAATATGCCTATGATAGTAGATCTAGAGGGTTGTGAGGTCTAGAAGAGATCCTAGACTGATCTCTTGAGGATATTGTGTATCTAAGAGATCCTTGAAAAAATTGTGGAGTCTAATTAGGACCTGAAATGAATTCAAGTTCCATCCCTATGTTGTATATTTTGTAATCCTACGAGAAATTAAGAAAGGAGTATGTAGAGACATAGTGAGAAAGAGGTAGAGCAGTTCTGTAAGAGGCTGAGTGTGGCCAAAAGGATGAACATAGGCCAATTAAATGTAAATTAGGATAGAAGGAGAGAATTTGATCCAGGTGGATATCGGTGGCCACCCACCATTTCCATTTTTCTCAAAACAATTTTCTGGCAATTTTTGTAATTTACTATTTTTTAGCATTTTTTAACCTTCAGGGCCATTTTGAGGGAATAAATGAAGGTTTTTAGGGATATAGATTTTAAATGAAAATTTAAGGCTCTTATTGAGCCACCAAAATGAATCTCCTCGACGATACCTTTCCAACGAGCTATCGTGTGCCCCAAATGGAGATCGTATGCCAATGTTACGCCCCTGGGAAGTTGATACACCAGACTACCCAAAACATGGTCCACAAAACTATTGGCTTTTCATATTGGGTTAGGGTTTTGGATTTTATTTATGATAAAAAATGCCTTTGGATCCTCATTGTAAAATCATCTTCTTGAGAATGCAAGTAACAGACACATCTCTTCTCAGAGATAAGCTGCCACCATTCTAGCGAGTCTTTCACTCTGTATTCTTACAGTCTTTGTACATTTTCACTCATTAATAGAAAATTGTGTATTAATGTATCTATGTGTTTGTGGTTTCATATCTAATAAATTTATGTTATATTATTGGATATCGGAGATATCTCTATTGATTTATTTATTATATCCTTTCTCTCATTTCGTGCTGAAAATAATCTGGATCAGAATGGCCTTATGTAAATTGTGTACAGATTCATCAATATATTTTTTTTGTGTTTATTTGGCATCTCGGTGTATCACCGAATGATATATTGAGTCAACATTTTTGTGGGTTTCAAGAGTTGTTGTGTGCAGGCAGGAGATGAGTGTTTGTTGCAGGTTTAAACGCAGTAGAAGCTACAATAGTTGTTAATCATTGATCACTGGAAGGATCAACGATATAAATTGAGTCAAATTCTACTGTGAAGGAAGGATCACTTATGATTGTAGGATCACCCCACAGTTAATTCTTGACCGTTGGATCGAAGTAAAAAGGAATCTGTAAAAGTATCGATATCCGATGGTGAGAGTAAGATCTGGCCATCCATTTGAGAGCCAGATCGACAGACGAGAGTGCATCAGGAGTTAGAAGGTGCAAGGAAGATAAAGGAAAGGTGACTAATCCAATTCAAGATATCAATGGAAGTGAACGGGCAAGGAATCGATGAAATATATTAGACCTAGGACAAGTCGTCAGATTAATGATCCTCATTACAGGGAACTACGAGCAATGGATGTTTAATGGTGTTAATTGGTGTTAAGTGTGGTTTAATGGTGTTAATTGGGTTTAGCTTGTATACTTTTGAAATGTATTATTATTCTCCATGCCCAAATTTTATTCTTATAACTCTGAGATATAACAAAGTTTACTTATAACTCTGCACCTGTGGGAAATCGACCTGGTGGGTCACTATCAAGTGAGCTCGATATTGAAGACTCAATGAATCTCTTTTTCACATATCTCACTAGTATAACCAACTAGCCCTATTTATAATATTAGAGATTCCTTTTATATCTTTTTTTTGTGGAGCACAATATTTTTCTACTTTGCTTCAATCGTTTTTCTGAAAAAACTACCTCACACACTTCTGGTGTCTTCCAATGCTTCACGTAGACTTCCTGTATCAATGAAAATGTTAATTGCCTAGCCAGATCATCCTCTGGCCATCCCACATCCTAGTATGCTACTAGAAGTAATCATTTAGGGATATTTCTCTATGATTCCTTTCTTGATTCTAGAAGGCATCTTCTTGGTTTTTGGCGTAATAGACAAAACTTGGTCCGACGTGCACTTTATGTAATTTCTCGCACATTTCCTTAAGAATGTGCAAAACTATGGAATGGGTGTGCAAAAATTCATTTTTGAACCCTCTAAAAAATGAAACTAAGACTTTGGCTGCCAACAGGCCCCCACCACTATTACCTAGCTCGTCCTCGAGCCAACTATTGGAAGTTTTAAAGGCAAAAAGTTGGAGTAAGAGTTGCTCATCTTTCTTTAAAGCAAGTTGTGATTGAAGCTAGTTGCTTGGCTAGGAACCTTCACTGGTGTATGTGAAGGTGAATGAGGGATCTGTTTAAAGTTCCCCGTCCAACACCAACCATTGAAGAAAAGTGAGAGTTCCTCAAGAGAAAGCATCATTATCTTCTTATTTTTTTGTTTTGTTTGGACCAAGTCGACCAGAGAGCCTCAATCATTCTTCTTATGGAGGGTTGAGATTCTATGGAGAGATGTGAGAAATGGGGTAGTAGCAACGGGGTTGGATATATGGAATTGATCCAGCCTCGTTGTTGCTAGAGGATTTCCCATGACAATGACTAAAATTAGGGATGTTGGTGATCCATTGAAGGGAGAACCTTCCTATCAACAAAGTGGATGATGCATGGCAATTGTTTACGTAAGGAAGAAACATAGTTTAGGGAAACATTATGGTTGGAGTTGATATTGGCTAGGAAAGAAAAAGGAGGGACCTCATCCGAGCAGTTGGTAAAAGACTAATATTCAACATAAAAATGAAAGAGCCAGCTCTGAAATTGCTCGAGAGAACTGGAAATAAAAGTGTGTGGACATTATACTAGTCTACGACATGACATGGTAGCAAGGAATCCTGGAGAAAGGAAAGGTATGTGGAAAAATAATCTAGAAAGA
>ML795262.1:18257-33327 GCA_009831015.1 Picea engelmannii
GATGCATTCACTAACCTATCAACATTGAAAATTCAAAAGAACTTGGTCATGCTTGAAAGGTATGACCAAGTTGCTATTATTGCATGGGGCCCTTTTTCAATTCTTTTTAGCCCTCTTTTCTTTTCTTTTTCTTTCCTTTTTTTCTTTTCTTTCTTTTTTCTTTTCACAAATTATTTGAAGAATGCAATATCATTTGTCAACCAAATCACCAGATACAGATAATATCCAAGTCATCCGCTGATTCCCATAAATTATGGGGTGATAACACATTCCACTCAATTAGACATCCATTTATCATGCCATTTACTCTCCTTTTAGTCCCAATGGCTTATTAAACTAACCATTGTGTGTTATGCTTACTCTTCTTAAGGCCAAAAACCTTAACTAGTGTAGGAGTAATATAAATGTGACTAGATCTAAGAGCAATTAAAACTAAAATACACTGTTTTCCATTCACACCTGGGAGCTCTACGATGTTGGATTGATAACTACCAAAGTGTGTGTGTGTGTGTGTGTGTGTGTGTGTGTGTGTGTGTAAGATCCAACAAGAACACAATACATGGGGCATGCCATGAATCCATAAGGAGTATACAACTATACCATCATAATCAAAATAATCTAGTAATGCACAAATTAAATACATAAATGCAAAGTATTTGTAACTTTTAGCTCTCTGGAGCCCAAATGTTGATTTGATAATGCTCCATATCCCATAAACGAGTTTGTAATCAACAAGGGAAATTGCACCCAAGGGTCTATTTTTCATCCAACCAATGCAACCACCTTCACAAGTATTGCCCCTCGAGCGGAGCTCAAGCTTAATGAGGTGGTGAATGATCAGGGAACACATCAAATCTCTATAAATAATAAACATTTACCCAAGGAATATCACAATTAGACTCCCAATTGATCAACTTCAGTGTGGTGGAGAGGCTCCTAGACTTGCAATGCTCCCAAACCTTGTGGGATTATGGTGTGTAGGGGTCTTACTACCACCTTCAACCCCTAGTGATTGCAACAACCCTCATTAGTTTCACCCCCCTTGAACAAAGATTTTACTACCACCTTTAGCCCCTGGTGATTGCAACCATACTCATTATTGACATCCTACTATGTAAATATTGTATTACCACCTTTGGTCCCTGGTGATTACAACCGCTCTAGGTAATGTCATCTTGCAATGGGCCCAAAATAATAGTACAAGGAGCTAGTCACAAATTGAGCCTAAGTACCCCCGATTGGTCAAGTACATTCTCAACCTTTTAATCCACACATACTAGGTTAGAGAAACCAATAATTATGCCCAACCAACTACATAATCCAAATTACAAATTTTAACATAACAATGGTAAATATCAGAACAATTCCTCATGAACCAACTAGTCCCATCAATGGGAAAACAACTTCTTTTATAATCCTTTTTAATGTAGCATCTTCCCAAGATTTGGCTCTTGGCCTTCCCACTTCTCGTGCAAGGGAGAAATTGGGATTGAGAGTGAATTATAAGTGCCAAGAACTGTTGATGATTACAACTACATGAGACATCCTCCAGGACACAGACTGATTGAGTCGACCTGAGAGAGAGCCCATGAGTTGGGTGTGTGGTTCCTATCTGAGACAGAACTGGAACATAGGGATGGCCTCCTCCTTACAGAGAATTGAGAATAACTTAATATGATTCTCCTGTGTAACACAGTGAGAAAGGAGATCTGCTGAGTTGGACGTGCCTGTGGCTGAGCACAAGGTGAATGTGTGGATTCCCATGAGCTGGGTGCATTGTTATGAGAGAGATGAAGACGATGTATTATCCTCCTCTGAGCAGAGAGTTGAGATGATGAACTTCAGATGCCTCTCCTGTGTAATGCATTGGGAAATAAGATCTGCTGAGTTGGACGTGTCTATGGATGAGCACAGGTGAACGTGATCCTAGTGGCCGAGCACTAGTGAGTGTAGTTCTCTTGTGAGACACAATGAGATAGAGATTGGACATCCCTATGGATGTGCCCCTAATGGCTGAGCACTAGTGGATGTATGAGATCCCTTGCTATATTGTTCAAGAGGCAGACTTACCCATAACCCTATTTGTAATGTAAAGGGCATAGGTCGGCCCCACCTTAATGTAAAAGATAATAATATGGTAATTATTAATTATATTTTGAATTATTGAGGTCGACCCTATTGTGCCAATAGACACATCATTTGATGTGACAAGTCTTACATAAATAAAGGTGAATCCCCATTGAGGAAACACACTTATCATTGTGTCATCTCATGATTTCAGAAGTTGTGGTATGAAATTATGAGAATTACAACACCCTCTTGTGTGCTAGGTTTGGTGATGGCGTGGGAGGTCTTTCTATTGAGGAATATAGCAAAGGATTGGTTGGGTTTTCTTCCCTTGTTGAGAAGGGTTTCCCATGATACTTCTTGTGTTCTTGTGCATGGTTATTCTTCTTGTGATCTTGGTTTGCTGCAGTAGTTATGGTTCAAGTAATAGTTAAATAGAAAATTTAAAAAGGATACATGAGCCATAGCTCATTGAAAAATCAACATGGTATCAAAGCAGGCTTGAAGAAGACCACTGCACATTAAATTTGAAGGTAAGGTTTGCCAAAAATTTACTGTAGTTGTGAAGAGAAGAGGGTCGGACCCCTATTAATTTCCTGTGGTAAATGATGAGGAGACTGCAACAAAAAGGAGAAACCCCACCGAAACTTCTTTTAAAATTCTATGGTGTATGGAAGAGGAGGCCAGAGCCTAGGAGAAGGGCTGACTGCTAGAACAAAGTAGCTGCATGCTTGAGGAGCATGGCCTACCCTAAATCTCAACAAACCTATGGCAGCCGCAGTGACACCTAACAACATATCTGTAAGGCTCCTAACACCCTAACATCCTAACACCCTAAGGCTACCACACTAACACAACATGTCTGTAATAGAAAGAAAGGGTCGAACCCTTCTTAATTTTCTGTGGTAGAAATAAAGGACCGGACCCTAAGACAAATTATGAAGATGGCCGCAGGCCTACTAGCTTAGGTCGAGCTTTGTGAGGAAGACCAACTGCCCAAAGAAGATGACCGTATGCTTGAGAACAAACTCAGCCATAAAATCACACTACAAACCTATGCCAAGTTTAAATTTTGAGTGATATTTCTGAGGCTGTGAAAAGGTGAAAACTATATCAGTTTTGAAGCAGTCTCGATGGTGGTTTTCTAAGGAAGGAAGGTCGAGTTTAAGGTCTATATTGAGGCCGATCTTTTTTTTTTTGGAAAGTAGTAGGGCCATTACCCTTGTCTAGTAAGCAAGCCTCAAATCCGATCTCAAGCTTCTTTGTGCCATACACAAATGGAATTACATAAATTTGAAGCTGATAGACTTTTAAAATTGTTGGAGATTGATATTCTGAGGAAATTTTTTGGTTGACAAGTTCATGCATGAAGAATATTATTTTTGGATTTTATTAGTGTTGTCTCAAGCATGGATGAATGCTAAATTGATGTATTTTATTAAGTGTTGTCTCTTGCCTATGATGTTCCATCTACCCCTGAAGTTCCCTCCACAGGAAATTATAATCGCTTGAAGATATTGATGAAAAGAGTGGACCAATGAAACTTACTGAAACATAAAGACCTATGGACAAGTCAAATTTCTGAGCTATATCTATGCTGTCTTATTGCTCCATTCTGCCATCCTTTGATGTCATATATTGATGCAAGTGTTTAATGGTGGTGTTGGTGTATATCCCAACAAACATAGAAGGATGTTGATGACTTGCCCAAGAGCATTGAAGATGTTGATTACAAACCAGATTGAAACCCTTAAATACAGATCTAAAGTCAAGATGTAATAGTGTTGAATAACAACAAGAGCTACAAGGATAGATACAACAACGAGTTTGGAATTTTGTTGAAAGTGAACAATGGACATGACCTTGATAAGTTAAAACAATCATAGCGAGTTAAACCACCAATAGAAGGGAAAAATTACTAATATGTGATACTCTCATATTAGATGCAACAATAAAGGTTGATTCAGACTTCATCAGAGACTTGTGTGGTATAGGTGGCTACAAGGAAAACAAGCAAGGAACTCCATTGATCACCATGACAATGAAAAACAAGTAGAACCTCCATTGGTGTACACTCTCAGGTATGCACTTGTATATATATATTATTTGCATCATTGTCATAAGGGTACTTGCAGGAGGAAGGAACCTTTAGTGCAAATCATGAACCCAAAGAAGTCTCAGTGCATTCATAAGAACAACACACTGGAAGTGAAAACTCTATGTTTGATTGTTTTAATTATCATGCCTATAACCTACATTTCTAAGGTTGCTACATTACAAGTAGGCATTGTAGCTATGACAACAATCCTTAAAATTGTTTTGATTCTAGAGATGTACTCATGAATCTCCTCTAGGAGATATTTTTGTCTTGTTTCCCTTCGTTTGTTTCCTTGTTCCAGGGAGGTTAACAACAAAGGGAGATGTTTTTCCTTCAAGTCTTCAGAGGCAATCAAAAATATTTGAGAAGAAGGAAAATAAAAATACCTTTTAGCAGTTTAGAGGGAGACAATCATTGATACAATTGATCCAATTGTTCTAGTTGATATTCCTAGGGACTTTGCAATAGGCCATAAAAAGGCCTTTCTGGGCTTGAAAAACTCTACAAGAGGTAGAAAGACACGTAGTTGATGAAAGTGTCAAGAAATATAAAAATGAGACTTGCAGTTAGAGGATTCTCACAAGCAGAGGGAGTGAACTATGATGAGACATATTGATCCAATAATCTGATACACTTCCATCTATACTACCATCCATGAGTTGGAAACTACATCATATAGATGGATTCTTGATGAGTTTGGGTTCCAACAAAAGTATTAATGATCCAAACCTATACTATTACATTGTTGGTGATGAGAGCCTGATTTTGATGACTTATTCAGGAAGTCGTGTTGTTGGATAAAAGCAAGCCTCAACTTCTAATTTCGAGATGAAGGATCTAGGTATGATGCACTACTTCTTGGGACAAGAAGTATAACATAGGACTGATGAGATTTTCCCAAGTCAAGGAAAATATACAATGGAGATATTAAAGAATTTCAGTATAACAAAATGCAAATCCATGTCTACACTGATGGTGATGGATTTGACGAAAAATAAATGATGATGATTCAGACAAGATTGATCCACATGTGTACCAACAACTGATTGGATCATTGATGAATCTGGTTAACACCAGCCTTCATATATGATATGCAATGAATGTGCTTAGTCAATCCATGAGTTAGCCGAGAAAGACTCACTAGATAGCAGTAAAGCATGTATTGAGATATATATGAGGCACAGTTGGATATGGCCTGAGATATGCCTCTAGTGTGAACTTGAGTTTGCAGGGATACGACGATACAGATTGAGTAGAGAGTACAGTGGACCGGAAGAGCAGATTAATATGTTGTTTTACCATGAAGTTTGCCATGGTTTCCTAGTGCAACAGGAAAAAAAACTATGTGGCCTTGAGTACCACAAAAGCAAAGTATATAGCATTGAGTGTGAGAAGTAGTGTGACTGCACAAGATTCTGACATATTTACTTGATCATGAGATGGATTCTATGATGATAACATGTTAAGAACCAGATATTGAATACAAAAGCACCACAACAGATATACAAGAACAATATGCAAAATATCATTTATTACTATCAAACCCTTGAGGTAGGGAAACACCATACAATGGATCCTATTATGGAAGGGATCCTCTCCTGTTCATTTGCCTCTTCAAGGGGGGATCCTCCTATTGAGCTACTGCTCCAAATATAATATTTCTCTTCTTGTCCCATTACATTGCTTGAATCCCTTTATATAGTGCTACGATCACCTAAGAACATTCTAGAGGAGAAATCTTCTAGAAGTAGAACCTTCAAAGAAGTCCTCTTACATTTATTATATCTAACTACCCATTTATTATATCTAACTACCATAGTGGGCCTTATTTAATAATATAGTGGACCTAGTCCACCTTACATTGAATGGCCTCCACTATTATCACTATGGGCCCTCTGCCCGCCTTCCTCCCCCCTCCACTACTTCTCTAGCTACCTTACATTCCATCCCCCTTATGAAAGTGTTGTCTTCAACGCTTGATGTACAACCATATACCAGGGTCCCATGGATAAGTGTGGACCATAGTGCTGAAGTAGATTAGAGAACCAGGGTCCCATTGAGAAATGGTAGCCACCCTGCTGAAGTAGTCCAACCGCCATTGTAAACCAGGGTCCCATGTCCAATTGTTCATGTGAACCTCACATGGAAGATATTGACACCAAATAATGAACTAAAAATGATGCTCCCAATACTGACACCTATCATGTGGATCCAAATAAGAATATCCATCCACATAGTGGGAGATGATCAAAGATGAATCTGGAAGGAACAATACCATTGTAGAATATGCAGACTGGATGCTGGTAACTAGCTCCTGATGTGGGACATTGATGTTCTCTATAAAAGATGGACTAGAGTCATCAAATAAAATATGGAGGTGGTTGTCATCCCAGAAACGACAACTATCCATATACCAATCATTGCAATCGGCCTTAAAATCATACCAAGCATATATTTCTTGATTATATTCATCCCTGAGGTCCGCCATAAGAAACGTCTCCTGCATGTTATCCAAAGAATCTTGAATACTACAAAAACTATCATTGAGGCCATCTACAAAGCCATCCAATCTGTCAAACAATTGAGCTTTGCATGTTTCAATAATATGTAGAATTTCTTTGAGGGTTTGAGAAGAAATAGCCATCTACGCACCTTATGAAAATTGATGAACTTTGTAGTCCCACCGCCGTCACGAAAAAACCCAAAAAATAGAACAATAAATTACTGTAGAAAATCGCAACATTTTTCTGGAAAAACCCTGAAAAACTGTTGAATTTAAAATGCTCATAACTTCACTTCCTTGGCTCCGTTTCGGTTGATTTGTTTTTTTAAATTGGGTGAAAATGTGAGAGGAAATCAGATATGTAATTTGTTTGGGCAAATTTGACCTCCAGATGCTACAGAAAAAAAAAAATCGTGCCGCCGTCCGCAAAAAAAACCCTGAAAATTTTTAGATTTTAAAACTTCAATATCTTGACTTCCCAGACTCTGTTTCAGACGATTGTTTTTTTCAACTTGGGTTTTTTTTCTGAGAGGAACTTATATATACAACCCGTTTATTTATATTTTGCACATAAACATACCGAAAATTTTTGGAATGTTGCGGCCCTCTTTTTTCTTATCCGAAAAAAGACTGTAAAAATAAAAAATATTTTCCCACAATGTCTGCGAAGAAAGTCCTATGATAACACTTGTTAAGAACCAAAGACTGAATACAAAAGAACCATAACAGATATACAAAAAAATAAATGAAAACTATCCTTTATTACTATCAAACCCTTGAGGTAGGGAAACACCATACAATGGATTCTATTATCGAAGGGATCCTCTCTTGTTCACTTGCCTCTTCGAGGGGGAATCCTTCTATTGTGATACCGCTCCAAATACAATATTTCTCTTCTTGTCCCATTACATTGCTTGAACTCATTTATTTAGTGCTACCATCACCTAAGAACATTCTAGAGGAGGAATCTTCTAGAAGTAGAACCTTCTAAGAAGCCCTCTTACATTTATTATATCTAACTACCCATTTATTATATCTAACTACTATAGTGGGCCTTATTTAATAATATAGTGGACCTAGTCCACCTTACATTGAATGGCCTCCACTATTATTACTATGGCTCCTCTAGCCCCCCCCACTACCTCTCTAGCTACCTTACATAACCAAAGCTATGTGTAAAGCTCTTCGAAAACCCGATGTTTCATGATAGATAGAAACACATTGAGATAAAATATCATTATAGCAAAGACATGGTGCTGAGGAAAGCAATACACATGTAGTACCTTCTTACACATAAACATATTGCTGATATATTCACCAAACTGATTGCCAATACAAAGAACATAGTTACCAACTTAATGAGAACTCTGGCCCAAAAAACCCATATTTTTGCATAAAAAAAATCAAAATCAACCCCCAAATAAAAAAGTGGTGCTACCGGTAGCACCATTTTTCAAAACGGGGTCAAAATTACAACATTTTTCAAACATGGCCTTCAAAACTTAGACAATAGCTCAGAAAAACCTTAAAATCAACACCTAAAAACAAAAAATATGTTTTTGAATTTTTTTCTTTTCTTTTCAAAACGTTAAATTTTGAGATCATTTGAAAACGTATTTTTATCACTTGGTACCATTAAAACCAAAACCTCAAAATCAACCATCAAATTGAAAATTACTGCTACTGGTAGCATCCATTCTAAAATTGAGCTATTAAAATGACACATTTTTATAATGTGGTAAAATAGTTCATCATTACTTTAAACAAAATCATAAAAACAACTCTTAAATGTTTACTTTTTAAATGTTATTATCACACAAAGCACAAGGTAATACATAATGCCATGAAAATATCACAATTATACTTTAAAAATTCAATGACACTTTTTAATAATTTTTTCCTTGTAATAAAAAAGTAAATACAAGTTACATTGAATGAAACATAAATAATTTCTTAAAAGTATTGTTATATTGACCATATTCAAAACATATGAGCTAAGAAATTTTATTATATTATCCATAATAAAAAAACACATCATTCATAAAACATAACAAAAGATTCATAACTTCATGTAAGATCATATGTAAGTTCAATGCTCTTTTTTAGTTACCATACAAACATCATATGGATAAAAAATTCTTAAAATTTTCCATACACTTATTCAGATTGACTCATGGTTTCTGAAATACCATTAGAGTCTACATTGTCTTCAGATGAATGTTTTGATGAAGATGTAGATGATCCATACTCTTTTGTATTTTCGATGAATGCACCATCTGAGTCTATATGCATGCCCAACATTTCAAATGTCAAATGCCTTTTTGATCTACGATTAGGTTCAACTAACACCCATCTTGCATTTATTTCTTGCGGCAACAACCTCTTGATAATCTCTGTTGTCTTGGAGAGAAGAGTTCCTCTCTTTGTCAAGTTGAAGTCATAAACAAGTAAGTCAACATTGTCTAATTTTAAGAGGTAAGTGCGACGATGAGTTGTATTTTGACCCTTTCATTTTCTCTTTCTATTGACATGTTTCTCAACCACCATCTCTGGCTTGTACACACCATTGAATAGGTGTGTTCTTGTTGCATACCAATGCACTTCAATTGCAACATCATCATTTTCTTTCTCAATCTTTATAACCTTTCCTATCCAGAATAGATAACCATGTGGATCCTCAGTCACTAAAAATGCAATCATGCTACTCTCCTTAATATCTTATATTGAACCCCTGTAAATGTCTTCCATGGCTTCACGTTGTGCACGTGACCTTCGTGAACCAATAGACATTTCTCTTTCCTCTTCTTGTGTAATCTCAATAACAACTTGAGATTCTTGAACTTCAACAATGTTTGTTTCTTCAGATTCATTTGGCATATTTTGTGGCCAATGAAATGGAGTTATCAAGATTGTATCTTCATTTGTTGAGCTTGAAATTATGTCACTTTGACTATTGAAAAAAGACTCCCACCAAACAGAATCAACAACATCAAAGTACTCATATGTATCCCTAATGGAATTTTTAATTTCTTCCATGGATTCAGAATAATCTACATCTCTATTATGCCTTTGTGCATTATGGATTTCAACAACTGATTGTAAAAATAATAAATTTGATGCAAAAATTGGACGATTTGGAATGAACTTCAAAATGATAAACTTGATGAAGGCCCCCTTCTGTAGTAGTTGAATATTGCTTTCCCCACATAAGTGTTTTCCCATCAATTTTTTTGAAACAAAATTGATGTTGGAAACTAATGTCATTAAGTTGCTCAATACATTTTTCTTCACGATGCGATTCCTGAATAAATCTTCGCATGTCAACAATTTCTTCTAATATATGAAAAACTGGCTCTGGAATGTATGTTTTCTTGATACATTCAATCAATGATGGTAGACTTCCAAAAATTTTCCTCTTCAATGTTACAGAAAAACGAATGAACATTTGATCAATATGATCATGAGCGTGTCCAACAAGAAGGAAACCAACTTTCACCTTTAGAAAGATTCCCATTTCAACAAGCATGCTTAGATATCCAAACACAATTTGATTTTTATTTTCACGACTAGTGTTGTCCAACTGTAGATAGAGAACTTGAGGAAGAATTCCAGACCAGTGAGTGAGCACATCATGAATTATGGTGATGGTCAGATTTGCATCATTATGAATATTTGGAGCCGTGAAGTAAACTCTTGGACACATTTTTCCATTGAAAACCATACAACCACCCAAGTGAAACTGAATGAAATTCTCTTCCTGTAAATTTTAGGGTGTACGAAAAAAATGTGGTAGAGGTGTTTTCTTCTCGTCCATGCCATCAATTATCATACCTAAATATTTGTTTGGAGCATCATAACACTTCTTTCGATGTTTATACAACTTTTGTCTTTCACTTAATTGTTGATTCCGATGTTCTTGAAGTGCTTTGATTATGGAATCTGCACATGACATAAAATGAAATCGTATGTTTTCATAGTTGATAACTATTCAATTTATTAAAACAACAAAATAGTAAATACATACCTCTTTCGACCCCTTCATATTTATCTCTTCTTGATTTAAGAGTAACACATATACTACAAATCCCCATCCTTGACTTATTAGGAATATGAACATTGTTGAATTGTTTATTCCATATTCTTGTAAAATATGCATATGTAATAAAATTACCCTTTCTTTCAACATCTTCAACATATCCTTTGTACAAGTTGTAGATTTCCCTCCTTGAAAAATTATCTGGAATATGTATTGTGTCTCTATCTGGCATACACTCTCCAAGTTTGGAAAAAAAATCATGCATCCATGACAATGCAGTGTTTGTGAACGGCCCACTCTCCTGTCCATGATGTACCTTCGAATAAAATGATGGATATTTTTCCAACCTTGTCTGGATTCTTGATAGACAAAGATTACCAATTGAGTGAAGTTTTTTGAAAGCTTTTCTGGAAAGTAAAATATTCCCAATGCGATAATCATATACTATATTGGTGGATATCATGCACCCCATCAAATATGATTTTTTCATGCTCTTATTCATTGACAAATATGTCTTCCTTTTATTGAAGGCATACATGTAGTCCATGCTTTTCTAACAATTGTTTTGACAACATTCACTTGAAATCAATTCTTTTATGGAAATTGATTTAGTGAGAAATTCTTTCCTAGACCTTGTATAACTAGAATGATTTGGATCGATATAAAAAGGTCTAATCTTGGTCCTAGACACAATGTTTCATTGCAATGTCTTCACTATTTCATCATCCTCACTAGAAGGTTTTTCCTTATCACCACAAGGAGTATCAAACAAAACATTGTCAGGAGACTGAACTAGAGAATGTCGATCACCTTCATTTGTTGCAGCTGAATGTTTGAGAACATCATCATCAACATAATCATTTGGAAAAAAAAAATCATCAACATTATGTCCACTATTGACATAATCATCATCATTGCTTTCAAAATCCCCACTTGAGTGAAAATTTCCACCATCTTGCTTAGTGCCTTGAAAACCTTCATCAATATATTGAAAATCCTCACTTGGAGGAAAATCAACATCAACATTGTTTCTTTTTAAATTATCACTCGGGAAAGAGTGACCACCAATGGTATAATCATCTTCGCTACTTTGAAACTCGCCACTTGAAAGATATTCTTCATCATCCTCATTACTAGCTTCAAAATCCTCACTTGGAGGAAAATCTTCATTATCCTCATCGGTACCCTCAAAATCCTCACTTTGAGGGAAATCATCAGCACCAACATTGTTTCTTTTAAATTCCTCATTCGAGAAAGACAGTCCAACATTGTCACAATCGTCATCATTGCTTTTAAAGTCCCCACTTAGGGGAAATTCTTCTCCGTCCTCATTCGTGCCTTGGAAATACTCACTTGGAGGAAACTCTTCATCAATACCTTTAAAATCCTCACTAGGAGGAAAATCATAATCACCAACATTGTTGTCCTTAAATTCTCCACTCGGGCAATTTGGTCCACCATTGTCATAATCATCTTCACTACTTTTAAAATTTCCACTTTAGAGAATATCTTCGTCGTTTTCATTGGTGCCTTGGAAATCTTCATCGGTATGTGCAAACTCTTCACTTGGAGGAAAATTTTCATCCCAATCATTTAAACGTTGATCATAGACTCCACTTTGACCTACATTTTGATTATTTTCATTACTATTAAACTACTGACTAGATTTATCACCATTATATTCCTCCTCTTCATCATCGGTGCCTTCAAAGTCCTCTGATTTAGGACTTTCATGAGCAACACACTGAATAAAATTTCTTGCACCATGATCAAAATTATGACTAGCTGAAAAATATGAAGCCTCATTTGCATTACAAACATTCCTATCGCATTTCCTAGTCCCAACAAAAGAGGTATGCGAAGAATTTGTTGATGTCTCAGAAATACAATTTTCTTTATTTGATGAAGCCATCCCTTCACTCCGAGAACATAGAATGATAGAAATGCTCACCGTCCCCATGCCATTATAATAACATACATAATGAACTTTTCCCTCTAAATCCCCCACCCAAAATGTAAATTCCCTCCAAAATCCCCCCCACCCCTCAAAATTCCACCCCAAAATATTCCCTCCAAAATTTCCTCCTCAATTTTTTCCCTCCAAATTCCCACCCCCCTCCCCCCCAATATTTTTCAATTATTTTCCCTTAAAAATAAAAAACATTTTTTACTGTTTTATTTTGTTATTTACATGTTAAATACAATATTTATCATGTTTATCTATTTATCCCACATTTATTAAACATATTGATGATCTATATAATTTTAGGTATATATGTAGACAATATACCTAATTTTTTTTTATCCCACATTGGTTATACTAACAATAATTTATATCATCTGTATTATATATACACAACCTTATTTTATCCTTTTATATTGTGTTATATCTTGGGAAGTATTTGTTGTAGGATTTGGAGCAAGCTAAAACATCGAGAAGGCATCTGAGGAGAATCTAGCAAGCAAAGAGGAGAATTTAGCATTTCAGAGGTTAGTTTTTTTGTTAAATTCTTACATGTTTTCAACTTTTTTCTAAAACATACCCAACTTTTTAAAACATTTGAGACTTTTTTCATAAAATCTTAACAAAATCCTTAATATTTTTTGAAAAAAAAAAAAGACAAAAAAAGTTAAATTTAGATATATATATTTTTAAACTTTTGTCTAGTTTTTTTTTATGGTTTTTTAGGTTATATGTTATAACATATAACCTGGGTTATAGGTTATATACCATATAACCTAGGTTATATGTTATATAACATATATCATATGCTTATGTTATATAACATATAACACAAAATTACAAGCAATGCCCTAGCCCCACAACCAATCTCTGGGTGTGCCTGAGGCTTGGCAGTGGGGGCTAGGGCGATGCTCGACATTGCCTCAACCCTCCTGCGACTAATACATAGTCTCCCTCAAGAGCGCCTAGGGTTTGGCCATGGGGACTAGGGCGTTGTTGGTAAGAACATATAACATAGGGTTATATGTTATAACACATAACGATATGTTATATGTTATAACATATAATGTTATATGTTTTAACATATAACATATAAACATATAACCATATGTTAAAACATATAAGATATCGTTATATGTTATAACAATATAACATATAACAATATTATATGTTATATGTTTTAACATATAACATAACATATTGTTATATGTTTTAACATATAACAATATTATATGTTATGTGTTTTTAACATATAACATATGGTTATATGTTATATGTTTTAATATATAACACATCGTTATATGTTATAACATATAACCATATGTTATATAACATATAAACATATAACCTAACCTATGTTAAAACATATAACATATCGTTATATGTTATAACATATAACAATATGTTATATGTTAAAAATATGTTATAACATATAATATATTGTTATATGTTAAAAATATGTTATAACATATAACACAACATATGTTACATATAGGTTATATTTAATTTTTGTTACATATAGGTTAAAAACATTTAATCGTTTTTTAAATTAGTTTTTATAATCAATTTTATGTTTTTTAGTTGATTATAATGTGAAAGGCCTTTTTTTTTATCTTAATATAGGAAAATGTCAGGAAAGAGATTATCTATCAATATATCTGGATCATAACCTGCAATAATGACATCAAAAAATGCAACTGGAACCTCCATCAATGTTAGGCAACAAAATGATAGCTTAACACCTGAGCTATCAAAGGCAATGAAGAATGTTAGAGAGTGGAAATCTGTGGAAGGTGAAAACAAACAAGAATATTCTTGGTTTGTTAAAGACAATCAAGGAAACTATGGAGAACATATATATTTGTATTGTGCCGAATCAAAACATGTGCAAGAAAATTAACAGGCACTTGGCTTGTTACAAGATATATGTTTGGTGCCAGCCACGGATTTTGTTTATGCACTTGTCAAACAAGGGAGAACTTATATCAAGTTTAAATATTGTTTCAAATTGAGCAATTATAACAAGAATGAATGTTTTCTAGAATTATGTGCATCCATTGTTGATGACATTGAGAAAGACAATGTAAGTTTTTTATTTCTATTTTTGTGTCGTTTATTATTTTTAGTATCATGCTAATGTTTTAATTTTATTTAACATGAAAACGTTATATTTTATTTTTATAGGATTTTGCTGAATGACTTTCACATATGTTAGTGGGGATTTACTCTACAGAGAATGATATCATGGATGTAATCAACACTTTTCATATTGAAAAGACACAAGAAGGAAGGAAAAAGAAATAGAAAGTAATGGAGGTTGAACCTGCAAGAGTAGATAGAGAAGAACATGAAAGAAGAAAGAAAAATCCTCATTCTAGAAATCCTAAAAGGGTTACATTTGAA
>ML795262.1:75055-98663 GCA_009831015.1 Picea engelmannii
AGTTTAATATATTTTGGGACATTGTGCATATGGGAATGATAAATGTTTTCTCCTTCTCGTAGCATAGATTTCATCGAAATGAAAAGATTCCATCTTCATATCTTTGCATAATTTTCGAGTCGGTCAAAACACCATATTGTCCATGCCATCTTCCTCTTGAGTAACAACATCCAGAAAATAAAGCGCTTATAAAAAATTGATTAGACATTTTTATCTTTTTTGGTAGCAAACCTACATTAGATTAGTCATAGGGCTTTGGAATAGGTGTGAAAGATAACTTTCCAAAGCTGCAAACAAACATAGTATCTTGAGTTAGGGAGCGTTTAAATCCACGTATTACATGTTGTCCTGGGAAGCCCTTCTAACACAAGGGTCAAGCACGAGGTCGCATTGGTACTGGCAGAGTTACTCACCCTGCTTTGTTGGTATCAGTGTAGAGATTGCACGTATTACGGGGATCACTCAGAGGTATACCCACAATGATGAGTGGAAGCCTTTTGAGCTGATTTTGGGCTAGATACCCTGACCTTGTGTGTGGATCGGACTGTTGACTATTTCCCCAGGCATCATTGTTGTTTGTGGTAACCTTAGTGGCCTATCTCTCTAGGTTCTTTACACGAGGTGATTGTGGAGGGGCAAGTCTTCACGGTACCTGGAATCGACGTTGGCCAAACTCACTCGAGCTCCTTGGAGGGTATACCCACGATTATGTGTGGGTGCTTGCACCAGGGTGTAAGTCCGTTAAGCAGGTCGTCAACGTAACTTTTCCACCCGCTCTATCTCAGCCCCTTCTTACTTTGTTCTTGCAACGTTGGATTTCATCACCAACTAGTGCGTTCATTGTGAGAAGGTTTTGTTTGTTTTCTTGCTTCCTAGATTCTTAGCGTGTGTTGTTTCTTTCCCCTAGTGGACTCTAGATTGGGTTTTTTTTTTTTATGGCATCAGTTCCCGAAATGACCAATGAAGGAACCTCTGTTCCTGGGGAACCTTTTGTTTTTCCTTCTTACGGAAACATTGGTCCTCCTCACATCGCTACTTTGAGCCTTCCAGGTCTCACTATTGGATTACCGGTATGGTTGTTTTCTACTCAGATAATCCTGAATGCAGTTAGTGCTTCAGTCACAAGCACTTCCCCCCAAGAGCATCAACCTCATGTTGATCCTTCACCTTCTTCACCAGTAAGGTCTTCTTCGCCTTCTTCGCTTGCAAGGTCGTCTTTCGTTTCATCTTCTTCGTCGAGTGAAAGTTCTGAAGCTAGTAACTCGATGAATAAGAAGAAGAAGAAAAGGAAGAATAAGAAGAAGAAAAATAAGCAAGGATCTAAACTTCCAACCACTTTCAAACATGTTGGAAAACAACCAGTCACTGTTACTCGTGCTGGGAGTGTTGATGATGTCAAGATCACCCCAACAACCCGTAATCCCAAGTACCCTTGCAGGCTTTGTAAGGGTAGCCATCTTCTTAAGGATTTCCCTGGTATACCCAAGGTTGTAGAAGCCTGGTCTACACACCCTCGCCAACCTATGTCGTTAGCCTCTGAACAACATGCCGACAACCTCCCATCAACCAGCCACGATACGGTTGGGAAGAAGAAAAGTAGAGTCAAGTTCCCGTGTATGTTATGCAAAGGGAGTCATCTCACTCACCTTTTTCCTCATATGGACGAAGCCTCGAAATTACTAGAAGACATGACTGTTTCACAGCCTCAACTTCCAACTGCTTATCACAATATTTCTCTCACCCCACCTGTGGTTGATGGAATGATCAATCTGGTTCCCCTGTCGGTCAGTCCAGTTGATCAAGTGGTCAATCTGGTCACATCTTTGGATGAACTAGTAGACCAAGTGGTTGATCCAATCCCATCTTCGGTCAACCCCACTCTCCCGTTAGAGAGTGAAACCCAAGCGGTCGATTCGTTTCCACCTGTCGAACCCATTCTCACCTTGGGGAATGAAACCCAAGTGGTCGATCTGATCTCTCCATCGGTTGATCCTACTCTCCCGCTAGAGAGTAAGCCCGATACTACCCATGTTTTTCTCGTTGATACAGACTTTGTTGTTTCAGGGGGTATTCCTCCTTCTCACGTGGAACCCCCTCCAAGTAATGAGGCCATCCATTTTGATTGGGGTGTGATAAATAGACCTCGTCTTCCCTCTTACATTCCTTTCCAGATTACAGTATAGGTTTGTGGTCGGGACGTTACCAAAACATTAATAGATGAAGGTCCGTCTGTTAGTATTTTGTCCTCTATTGCTTGGAAAGCCTTGGGTTGTCCTCCACTTGCGCCGATTACGCAGAATCTGTTGACTTTTAACAGAAGAACTAGTCAACCTTTAGGGACCCTTCCTTAGTTTCCTGTCACTTTGGGAGGGAAAAATGTCTTTATTGATGTCATGGTAGTCCAAGACCCCTTGGATTTCTCTTTACTCCTTGGGCGAGATTATGTCTATGCCATGAAAGCTATTGTGTCTACTCTTTTTCGTGTGATATCTTTCCCTCACGATGGATGGGTTGTGACTGTTGATCAACTTTCATTCATTGACCCCACTTGGATTGCCTCCCTAAATTTTTCTTATATGCAGACAGTATTGCCCCCACCACAGGTCAATTATGTGGTGTTATCACCCATGGCTTCAACTTCTGATGAATTAGATTCAGTAGTTGACATGGTAATCTCTTCGATAAGGTTGTTAGATCCTGATCTCTTAACTCTTGTCGTGAACCTCGACATGGTGTCCTTCCAGAGTGTGTTTCTTCCTTCCAGTGAAGACCTCTTGGAAGCCATGACTGAGTTTTGTCCCTTGACATGGTGTCATTCTAGAGCATTGTCCTCTTAGAATCCATGATAAAAAAGAGAGGTTCCGAGGATAGTTTTTGCGTCTCTGTGGCAACCTCGTTAAAAAATGCAACAGAGGTTCCGAGGATATTTTTTGCATCTCTATGGAAACCTCGTTAAAAAATGCAACAGAGGTTTCGAGGATAGTTTTTGTGTCTCTGCGGCAACCTCGTTAAAAAATGAAACAAAGGTCTTTGAGCATGGTTTTTTGATTTCAAGCTCGTTAAAAAATGAAACCACTTATGAGGATAGTTTTTTCGTCTCTGTGGAAACCTCGTTAAAACATGAAACAAAGGTTACGAGCATAGTTCTTTTTTCTATGTAAAGCTCGTTAAAAAAATGAATAGTTTTCCCCCTCTCTATTTGAGTCAAGTCCTTCGTCTAGTATTTGAAGCTTCATTTAATTCTCCTTTGCAGTTGGATGAAACAAAGCTTGGGGGGCATTTGCCTCAGCCTCTGGACTTCATGCTGAAGTTTGAGCCGCTAGCTTCTTAAGCTGGGGGCTAAGTACCAACCATGCGTTGGGAAATCCAAGCATAGTTTTCTATGGTTCAAGCTTGTGTAAAAATGAAACCACCTACTCCAAGCATAGTTTCCTCTGGTTCAAGCTTGTGTAAAAATGGAACCATGTCCAAGCATAGTTTTGTTTAGTTTTTAAGCTTGTGTAAAAATTAAAATCTATCCCAAGCATAGTTTTGTTTTGTTTTAAAGCTTGCGTAAAAATGAAAACAATCCCGAGCTTAGTATTTGTTCTTTCTCATGCTCGTAAATACATGAGAATAAGTTACCGAGCTTAGTTTTTGTTCTTTCTCATGCTTGTAAATCAATGAGAATGTAACCGAGTATACTTTATCACTTTTTCGGACTCGTAAAGGTTATACGAAAAAGGAACCCCCTGGAGTTCTCTTTAAGCTCTTTTCAGACTCTCTAAACATGAAAAGATCGCCGAGCGATCTTGTTCTTTTCATGCTCGTTAAAGTATTTGAAGAAAATGTTCGATGAGCGATAGTTTATCACTTTTTCGGTCTCGTCGAACTAATTTACAAAAAAGGAACTGGGAGAGTTTTCTTTAAGTGTTTTTCAGACTCTCTAAACATGAAAAACCCCTGAGTTTTCTTTCTTTGGACTCGTTAAACAAACATCGAAAGGCCCATATGGGACCGAACCACTCCTTCCTAGGGTTCGTTAAACATACTCCGAGGGACTCATTCGAAGGATGAGCTTACATTACAAGCATATGTTATCCTCCTCAAGCTTGCGTAAAAATAAAGAGGTACTAGCCAGAAATGGTGGGGGAAAAATTGGGAAAGAATTGTGTCTAAACCTGTATTCCATGAAAGAGTCACTTTTGAACATGACACCCTTTCACTTGCTTTGTGTCTAGGTTGGAAAATCCACTTGTCTCTTGATCATAATCCTTTATAAGATTACAAATCGGTCTGTGATCCCTGTTTTTGAGTCAATGTTTCCAAGACAATTGTCGTGTCGTCAATATGTTCAAAAAGATGTCCAACCTGAAAAGCCTTCTATTGCGTCGGCCATTTCTGCAGTCTTTAAGCCTTCTATTGCGTCAGCCATCCTTGAGTCAGTCCTGAATCACTTATTACTCTGATCTACATCAAATTTTGTTACTTGTTTCGTGTCATTGATGTGCAATACATTAAGGCCCTCCTGTGACGAATCTTTTCCTGTCGACTTCAACTCATTATCCAGGAATTAGACTTAGAAAATAATTGGTACCTTGGAACTTGCATGCCTCAATGGTAGGTTTCCTCACTTTCGACAGTGGGTTTTCATTATTGACCCTTGATCGGGAGATTCCGCTGAGTGTTCGACTTTAGCTCATTTATTCACATTCGTTGGATTGTACTAGTGTACCTTGGGAGTCATTGACATTAATGGTGATTTCCCTCGCACTTGTTAACGGTATACACTAATGATCGATAATCAAGTGGTTTCTACCTTGTTCGACTTCAACACATGTATTCACATGGTTAGATTCGTACTATAGCGTGATAGAGATGAAGACCCTGGACATTTTTCTAATAGATCCAGGTTGCGTTGGAGTATATTCAGTGTACTGTTTCATAGATCCACATTGTATGTCTAGTGGATATGTTCAAATTTGAGTCTTTAATACATATATCCACATTGTATTTTTGGTGGCTATGTTCAGATTTGAGTCATATTGGCATGGATCCATAGTGTATGTTTGGTGGTCATGACCTGTCTTACTTGACATGGGTCTTCGCATGTCGGCATTTATGCTTTGATTCCTTTGTATTCTGAGTATGGGAATGCCTACCTCAGTGTTGATATATTATTGTACTGTATTTCCTTGTTTGTTGGCAGGTTTTCGACCGACTGTTATTTGTTCCCTACACACACTCGACAAAGTATTTCAGCTATCACTCTGTTCTAACTTTATACTTTGGGGGGCTCTCTGTTACACATTATTTTCATCATCCCTATGATCTTTAATGATGTAAACCTATATGTTGCCTTCAGAGGGGTCAGTGGCCTGAATTCCCAAAGAGAGAAGGGAGAAGAACTTCTCCTGAGAAAAGAAGTTTTTTTTTCCTATGTAAAAACCTTATAAAAAGGGAAGTTAGTAGGTTGCTATATAGGCAGGGTGCGAGAATGACCCATTCTCACAGGTTGCACTATAGCCAGGGTGCGAGGTGTTCGTAGGTTTCTCTATAGCTAGGGTGCGAGAATTCCAACACGTGGGAAAAATGAGCGTTTTCGTGAATCTTCTAGAAGGAGAAGCTTCTATGGTGAGGTGACATCCGAATGGTTTGGATCTTACTTGCTTTCATGATTTAGTGGGATCATCCTAACCTCCTCACCTTATCTTATTCAGCTTATAAAAGGAGAGGAGCTCTCATGGAGAAAGTTAGCTTGAGCTTGGGTTAGCTTTGTTGGTTCTTGAGCTTGTTAGTCTTGTTAGCTTGGAATTATTATATTGGTTGGAGTGGCTTTGAGATTTGCTTTGTCAAGATAGATTGTGAATATCATCAGATCTATGCTCTGAGAATTCTTGGAGTGAAAGTGTGTGGGGAATGAAGGATAGTTGGAAGGGACCTTACGACATCAAGGCCATGGTTGTAATATCTCTTTCACATTTAATATGATACAGTAATATGATTCTTTCCTATAAAGTTTGTTGTGTTTTATTGTATGATTCCTTGATCACATACATAGGTTTATATTAAGTTTATGCTATCTCTATCACTTTGGTTGGTTTGTGTTGTTTTGATCTTGACTGCAAAAGAGCACTGGAGTGAAGCAGAAGCAACAAAGACTATAGGAAGCAATCATAAGGTATGTCCATGATTCTTGCCTCTTAGTAAATTCAATATTTAAAACTTAAGGAAAGCGTCCTATTCTGTTTTTCTTTGTTCTAGATCTAGGTGGATCTAGGGAGATCGGTTTGTGTCCGCACTTACGGATTTATCCTATAACAACCATACACAAACACCATAAGTGATCTTCCTTTCAAATGCACTACTTTCCCAATCTGAGTTTGAATATCCATGCAGCCTCACTCCATGACCTTCGACATATCTCAAACCAAATCCAAATGTACCTCGAAGGTACCTGAGCACATTTTTTTCTACTACCCAATGCACATGTCTTGTCTCAACCATGAATTGACTCAAGGTGTTGAAAAAAAATATATATATATGGCCTGGTATCAACCAGGTACATGAACGACCCAATCAACTTCCTGTACATTGTGGGATCCACCAAATCTGAATTTGAAGCCCCCAACATATTCAGATTGGTGATCATAGGTGTGGACATGGAATCACATTCCATCATCTTGAATCTCTTCAGTATCTCAATTGCATACTTCCCTTTCCCAAGGAAGATCTCACCTAGCTACTGCCACACCTCTAATCCCAAGAATTAATGCATCAATCCAATATCCTTCATATCTAACTCTAAGGCTAATTCCTTTTTGCATATGGTAATGAGATTCTCAGCTCCTGTGAGAAACAAATCTTCAACATATAACACCAATATGAGAGGATCCTTACCAACCTATAGGAGATATCGGTTTGAGTCTGCGTCACTCTTGGTGAATCCCAAGATCTACAAATACCCTTCTATCCTCAAGTACCATGCCCTAGGTTCCTTCTTAAGTCCATACAAATCCTTCTTCAACCTGCACACATGGGATTTCCTCCCATGTACCTCAAATCCTTGAGGTTGATCTATGTATACCTCCTCCTCAATTAAACAATAGAGAAATGTTGTCTTCACATCCATTTGATCGATCTTCACTTCATAACCAAAGCGAGAGAAATAATTATCCTAATAGAAGTATACCTAGCCACTGGAGAAAATGTATCCTCATAGTCCACTCTCTCTTTCTGGGAGAACCCTCTTTCCATGAACCTTTCCTTATACTTCCCAATACTACCATATAAAATATGATTGATCTTGTAGATCCACTTGGAAGTCACTACATACTTCCCTTTCGGTCTCAGAACGATGTCCTACACATCATTCTTCATGATGGATTGGTACTCCCCCATCATGGAATCCTTCCAAACCTGATGGAATCCTTCCAAACCTGTTGGCCTCCTACCTCCTAAAAAATGGAAGGCTCAAAATAAATGATGTTTGTCATATGAGCCACATAGTTGGAGAATCTTTGTGGAGGCCTACTCTCCCTGAAGGTTCCTTTGGGATCTTTATGCCCCTCTACATCCTTCAAAGTATCTCAAAACCATCTAGGCCTCATGTCCTCATCACAAGGAGGATCCCTTGGATCCACAAACGCCTCTAATTCCTCCTCATGATTTGAGGGTTTCTCCTCAGTATTGGATGGTCCTATACTCGCCTCAATATTTAGAGCGTCCTACTCCTCACCACCTACTGTGGACTCACGAGACATTCTAAAGGCTAAGTCCTCCTCAAACCTAACATCCTGACTAACATCAACATATAAGTATCCTCGAATGTATATATGGTAGGCCTTCAATGTATCATTGTATCCCACAAACATGCCCTTCTTCCCAGAAGGTTCCAACTTCATCCTCTTCTCCTTAGGAACATGGAGGTAGGCTGGACAACCAAAGATCCTCAAATTCCCTATCTTTGGTATAACTCCTGTGAATGCCTCCTTAGGGGTATTGTCCTCCAAGATCCTATGAGGACTTCTATTCTGAACATAAACTGTAGAGTTTGATGCTTCTTCCCAGATCATCATGGGTAGATCCTGGTCATGCAACATTGCCCTGACCGCCTCCACTATGGTCTAGTTCTTCCACTCTACAACCCCATTCTGTTGTGGGTTGAAAAGAAATGTCAAATCCTTCTTAATACTTGCTTCCTTTAATAAGTTCTTAAACTCATTAGAGGTATACTCACCTCATTATCTGACCTCAAATCCTTGATCTTATTCCATGTCTAATTCTCCACCAGAGCTTTGAACTCCCTGAATCGAATGGAGAATTTATCCTTGGTCTTAAAGAAGAAGATCCATGTCCTCTTGGAATAATCATCAATAAATTTCACATAGTATTGGAAACCATTCATAGATGGAAAATCCATCAGTTCACATATGCATGAATGTACTAGGTCTAGGATCTCCTTGGACTTACTGTCATTGCTTGGAAAATAAACCTTGAAACTCTTTCCAAGTGCACAACCTTTACATACTCCCTGGTGATCAATTCCAAACTTTAGAAGACCTGTAACCATCTTCCTTAATACTTGTAGCACCTGGTGATGTAAGTGTGCCAATATTCTATGCCAAAGCTTGCATAGATTATCATTGTCATGTACCAAGGCCTGAGCTGGTTGACCAATTATCTTGTAAAGACTACCATCACGAGTATCAATGACTTTTGTTGAGTCAAGAATCAATCCCTTAGGCCAAGCAATAACCTTATCATCTACGAATGCCACTGCATACCCATTATCCTCCATGGAAGAGATACAAAGTAAGTTATTCTTCAATTCAGGTACATAAACACTTCACTCATCTTGAGGGGCTTTCCAAACTTCAGTTGAAATGAAGTTATTCCAACTTCCTTGACTGCATACTTGGAATTATCACCAAGTTCCACTTGCAAGAGTGAGTTTTCCTATGTCAAAATGGTGAGTCATTTCTGTGATCTTTTCATATGATGAGAAGCTCCACTATCCACCAACCAAGTCTCGATGGTGACTTGCCTAAAACAAAAAAAAATCTGCACAATTGTGTCTCAAAGGATGACTCCCTCTCTTTCCTGCAAAACCTTCAGCTCCGAAACCATGTCAATTTTCACATGCATCTATGTGACTAATTTCATATTTGAAAATTTCTTCCTAGTGATTCAATAATAAACCCTAGCGATTATCACTGAAATTATGAAAGAAAATTTACAACAATGGAAACATTAATATATGAGATAAATCATTTACACATTTGAGACACAAATTTTCTTTTCTGTAAATGTCAATTTCAAGAATTTTTTGAAGGAAAAAACCAACCTTCTTTAAAACCAGAAAAATCACCAAAACTGAGGACAAAACCTGTCCTCACCAATTCAAAAACTAATTAGCAACCAAACTCAAATAAAATTCTGGAACCAACTTCTTGCAACCCTGTTGATGTTGCTTGGTCGTACTGCTGACATCACTTAGTCGTATGGAATTTTCTGTATGGTTCTGTAACATGTGTGACATTTTTGTCTTTATCACACGTGTGTTAGAAAAAAAGGATCGTGGAGCAATTAAATAAAAACAAATGCAGAAATAAAACAAAAAAGATACACAATACAATAGAGACACATATATACATGGTTCACCTAGTGTGGGCTATGTCCACCAAATAATTTTCCAGGTCCTTCCTTTTTATTATCCAGCAAAATGAAGGGATACAAACTACAACACACCCATTGTAACTTCCTCTTTTTTATCTCACAGTCTCCTCTCTCAGAATACAACATTCACAATAATACACAGTCATAATACAATTCCCTCATAAAAGATGGTTTCCTTCTAGGAAATAAAAACCTAACATAACTTCTATCATTAGATCTGCAACCTTATAATGAATGGTCCAGATTTACTATGAAATTACAATATACATTTACAACACAATTTTTCCTTCGGGGGCCCAATTTCCCCTGGAACCCCCAGCATGGAGGGGTGTACAATACTCATGGGGTATAAATACAACTGAAAACAAATACCTATGAAACATGAAGATAATCAGGCTCCAAAACCAACAAATCTCCCACTTGGAGACTGATCACAACAACTCCACTGTTGTTGTACCTTCTGGACTATAGTCCACCTTGGACCTGAATTTTTTTTCATCTTCACCTTCATGCTTGAATACCAACTAAAACTAAGCAGGAACTCAATTTCTCCCTTGTTACTCCCTTTGTTAACATGTTTGTAGGATTATGATTAGTGTGTATCTTTTCCAACTTCAAATGTCCATCTTCCAAGAAAGATCATATGAAATGGCACCTGAGCTATACATGCTTAGTATTCAATTGGAAGGCTGAGTTCTTTGGAAGATGAATGAAACTCTTGCTATCACAGTACAAACCGCTATTCTCTTGCTTCTTTCCCAATTCCTCCATAAACCTTTGTAACCAAATCATTTCTTTACTAGCATCTGTAGCAACAACATACTCTTCTTTTGTTGTTGAAAGTGCAACAACCTTTTGCAGTTTCAAAATCCAACTTACTGTTGTTCCACCTATAGTAAAAACATAACCTGTGGTGCTCCTCCTGCTATATTTATCACCCGCCATATTTGAATCAACATATCCTTGTAGAACAATGTCTCAACCTCCAAAACATAATGCATGAGTAGCAACACCTATCAAATACCTGATATCCACTTTACTACCTCCCAAATTTCTTTACCTGGATTGTTCATATACCTACTCACAACTCCCACTACATGTCCAATATATGGTCTTGTGCAAACCGTCACATACATCAAGCTTCCAACTGCTGATGAATAAAGGACCCTGGACATGTATTGTATCTCCTTCTGTGTCTTGGGACACATTTCGTTAGTTAATTTGAAATGGATGGCCAAAGGTGTACTAACTGGTTTTGCATTCTGCATTCTAAACCTCTCCAACACCTTCTCTATGTACTCACCCTGAGACAATGTCAATTTGCGATTTTTCCTGTCTCTTGTTATTCTCATACCAAGGATTTTCTTTGCAAGACTCAAATCCTTTCATCGCAAATGAATTAACTAATTTATTCTTGAGCACATTTATATCCTGCATATTAGACCGTGCAACAAGCATTCCATCTACATACAATATCAACATAATATAGCTTCCATTTTCTAGCCTTTAAAAACAAACACAGTGATCAGAATGACATATATGTTGGGCTGGAGATATGGTCAGTTTTATGACGGTTATTATACACTTTTTCCGCATGTACATATGTGTTTTTCATATTTTAAAGGAGCTTTTTGAAGAATTTCATGATAAAATGGTATGATCGACATAAGGTACGTATAATTCATGTTTAATGACTGTATCAAGTATAATTAATCATGTTTTATGATTTCCAAGAGCTAATTCATGTTTTTCTGGTGTTACAGGGAAAAAACACACTACGTTTCTAGTTTCGACACTTGATTTGGCACTCATTCCAGCACTCGTTCCGACACTCGATCCGACACTCTGTCCAGCACTGCGTATTGCACAAAAACGCAGGGTGACTTGGCGGTTAAGGTATTGGCGGCCAATGACAGGAAAATCGAGCACATGGGTTTTGTTTATCCTTGCCCCCTACAACTACTGAGCTCTCGACAACTTAGTTTCAGTTGTTCAAGAGGGCGATTATTGGCTCGCTCCGTTTTATCAATTAAGGCTTCATTTATTGTAATTTTCTAAATTTAGAAGTGGTTCGACCCTCCTGTGGTCGACCACTTGGTCTGTAAGCTTATAAATATTACTAGGATGGTCAGAAGATTGTTAACCAAGTAGAAGAACCAATGTATTGGAGACAAACTCGTTTTTCTCTGTTTTGAGTTTTTACATTGCCAGAATTATTCCAGAACTGCGTTTTCAAGTTTTAATGGTGAATTCATCTTGTTAAGCTCGTGATGTGGTTTTAGGGAGTGACCACGACTTGACGGGGTCCCACCAGCAGTCTGGTAACTGTCTTCATGTTTGTTTATGCATTTCCTAATTTAATTGTTCTCTTTTATTTTCTGTACATGCATATTTTTATTGTGTTAATTAGTTTGTTGTAGCTTAATTGTTTTGACTCTTTTTTGCAGGTTAGGATGATGAGATGTGTTAACATGCATTGATTTTGTAGATTAGGAATAGACTTGCAAGTATCTATACTAACCTCATGTGCATTTAGATGTTAGATCATGCTTGATTTATGATTTTATTGTCTAGTTTAAAACAAAGTTTAATTAGAATAGAACAGAGTTTGATTTGGGTTTTCTTTGACAAGGATTTGATGGATGGATAGAATTAATTCCATTTTTTAATTATAGCTTGCTTATTTTAGTTTTATATAGATCTCATTTAATTAGTTGTTGGTTAATGTAGATTGTTAATTTACTTTTCAATATCATAGTTTAATTGTTGTTTTTGATTATTTCCATATTGTAGTTTGAATGGTTAGAGTAGACATAGTATAGTTTTGTTTTACACAATTTCCTTTCCTAGAATTAAAATTACATTTCTTTGTTAATGGTTGAATCTAGTTTTGCTTACATAGTATAGGAATCTAATGATGATCTCGTTATGTCGTTGATGGTTTATACATGAATATGCAGGGTATCTAACATTATTTTTGTCATGGCTAAATTCTCATTGGATTTTCTAATCCATACCTTTCATTTTGCCATTGAGATTAGTGTTGAGCTTATACCATTGGAATTGTCCTTTGTTGTCAAGTGCCATTGAGATATTATCTGACACTAAAGACATTCACACAACCACCACCATTATATTTGAATTGTCATAAGTTAAAAGAGATAGTTTTCCTGCTTTTATAGATATAGTTTCTTGCTTTCATAGATTAGAATAAAGTTTTATTGTTGCTGTAGGGTAGATAGACTTTGCTTTGATAGATTAGATAGTAGTTTTCTTATTATAGATTAAGAATTAGCAGTATCCTTTCTTGCTTTCAATAAAATAGATTTCCTTTCATGCATTAGAAATAGTTTTGCATTGAGCATTTAGTCCAGTTGCCTCTTAGATTTCCTTTCATGCATTAGAAATAGTTTTGCATTAGGCATTTAGTCCACTTGCCTCTTAGGCTAGATAGTTGTTCAATGAGAAGTTTCACTTTTATTGCTTGCAGTATTTAGTTGCCTTTGCTTACTTGTCTTTTTCTTTAGTAGGTTATTTAGGTGCCTTTGATTACTTGTCTTTTTCTTTAGTAGTTTAGTTAGGTGTCTTTGCTTGCTTGACTATTTTCTTTAATAGGTTAGATAGGTGTCTTTGCTTACTTGTTTATTTATTTTCTTTCATAGGGTAGTTTCTCATTGAATGTAGGTTGGCAAGCTAAAATAGTTTTCTTTTGTTATTTGCTTATTGATATGCTTAGATAGTTGCTTATTGTTGAACTAGTTTTCTTTACATAGTGTTTTACTTGCTTTCTTAGGAACTATCCATCGACCCTTGGCCCAAAAGTACTTAGGTTACCTAGTTTCAAGTTGCTTAGTAGGGTTTGCTCATTAGATAGTTTTTTTTGAGTAGATTGGCCTTATATATCTACCTTCATTAGTTAGACTAAATGCCTACCAACCCTTCTACTTTTGGCATATATTTTGCTACAACTCTAAGTTTACTTACCCCGTGTTGACAATTTAATTGAGGGTTTTTACTGTGTTTTTAGTGCATATAGAACACCCATTATTTTTGGTGCCATTGCAGGGGAGTTGTCTCAAGGTAAGAAGTAGTTAGGAATGAGATCATTTCTAGACCTTAGCATTAGTTTGGTGGCCGGGGAACTTTAAGACGAGAGGTAAGAACCTGCACATCTGCTATAGCAGGTTCCCCCAAACCCAATCATAGTTTTTCTTGTTGTTTTTATTTTTTCATGAATAGACCTAGGAATCAAATAGTACCTTTTTCTTTTTGTTTTTGCTTTCTTTCATGAATAGGCCTAGAGACCCACAAGGTAGATACATTAAATCAAAATCATACCTTTCAACCAAGGTTCCTTCCGATCGCTTTGAGGGAAGGAACATTCTTCTTATAAAATCCGCAGACTGATACCGAAAAACAGGAGCTAGCTCAACTCAAAGAGATAAAATAGTCTCTGAAGAGACTAATACAGGGAGAACTATAGAACAAGAAATTGAAGCATCATTCATATTAGGACAAGAGGCAAGACCACTCGAGTCTTCCACAGAACCAAACAATACAACCTTTTCTTTTACACCACCACCAAGGGACCCTAATTTTAAGGACATCATAGACCCTGAACAGGTGAATCTTTTGTTTGGTAGTTTAGACAATGTGATTATCTCTCAAATTGACACAGAAGCTTTGTCACCAATAGTCTCAACCAGCTCAAGTAGAGTCCCATATATCCAATCCATAAGAATGCCTTTCCATCCAAGAGAAACCTTGTTTTCTTCAAAAGTAAAACCACCTAGGTATTCTATTTTTGGAAACCAAGCCAATATGGATGATCAGGAGGACCATAACAATGTAAGACACAGAGAGGAAGAAGAAACTAGAAACCAAACCGAAACTACCTTTAGGTTTCCAATTTTAGACACCACTCTGAATATCAACATGAAGAATATTCCTCTCTCAGCACTGCCTACCTTTTACGGTAAATCCAGTGAAGATCCAGACACCTTCCTATTTGAATTTGACATCTTGTGTAGGAGCTGCAACTACATACAAGATGCCCAAAAATTAAAACTCTTTCCTGCCACCCTCAAAGACTCTGCATGAAGATGGTTCATGGGGTTGGGAGAATCCAATATTAGGTCTTGGGAAGCCATGAAAGACATATTTCTCAAGAAGTACCAAGACTATTGCAAGACCAAAGAGTCTCATAATGACATTATTAAAATCCAACAATTAGAATAGGAGACCCTCAAATATTATATGGAAATATTTGGTTATATGTCCTAGAAGTCAAAATACCATGACCTCCCAGAGGATGCAATTAGGGCTCTTTTCCTTAAGGGAATTTTAGAAGAATATTTAGAGATGCTTAACCTGATGGCATCAGGTGACATCTCTCATAAACCTTTTTCTGAAATATGTGAAATGTGTAAAAATTACTCAAGGAGTAGAGCCAAAACAGGGAAGAATGTTTGGGACCCTTATAATAGAAGCTTAAAACCAGTTAGTTCAGGTGGTATTACGAGAGCAGAGATAGGGAAACTTTTATAAAACTTTAAGACTGAAATCTTAAGCACAATAGGTTCCCAATTGGATACCCTTAAACTCAAAAAGAAACAGGAGGAGGAAAATTCAACAATGAGCATATATTGCCCAAGATGCAGGAGGAAGCATTCCTCAAGGGAGTGCCCTTAGATAACATTTCAGTTTGTGGCTTCTATACAGAAGACCATGTGAATGAAAAATATCCATCATTTCCCGGTTTATTAGCCATCTATAGGAGTGGAGATCCTGGGGAGTATTCTTATGCACCTAGGAGGCCATGACAACCTAGGAATCAACCCACATACCCAGATCTACAGTCTCAAGTTCCACCCTATTATCAACAACAACAGTGGAACTCACCGGGTTGGAAAAAATGGTCTACTTAGTACCAAAATCCTTGGATTCAAGGATGGAGGGGAGGACACAATCAAGGAAACCATCAAGCTCCACCTATCCCTATGTCCAACCATCCTTATCCTCAGTTCCCACCAAACACTCCGCAGCTTTTGCCAGGATTTGTTCCACCACCTTTACCTCCTATTTCACAACAAAAACTGCTACAATATCAAAATGAAAGCTCCCCAAGACCGACACTATTACCAACAAAGCCAATGCCAAAACCCAATAATAATCCCCCTCAACCTCTTAACAATGCTGAGATGCAAGCCTTCCCGACATATGTTATTACTCCTGTTCCATTACAGGAAATTCAACTAAGATCGGGAAAAGTTCTGGAGAGGAAAATACCCTCAGTAGTCATCCAGGAAGAAGAAGAAGAAGAATAAATCACCGAACAACCCGTGGATGAAACTAGGTGGGAAGATGTTATTATCCCAAAGAATCAAGAGCCCAAGCTTCCCTAAAATGAACCTTTACAAATTACGAAGGTCCCTCCTTATCTAGACTGATTGGTAATCGAGAAACCTACCACCCGACCAGAATTTGACATTTTGAATGAATTGAAAAATATTTGTGTCAAGATTCCCCTGCTTCAAGCCATTAAAGACATTCCAATTTATATTAAGGTAGTCAAAGAATTGTGTATTAAGAAGCCAGACAGGAAGCAAAAGGACCCTCCTACAGTACATTTGGTAGGAGGAGTTTCCAAGTTCTAGATACCTTGTCCGAAAATAAGTATTTCTCTTTTCTAGATGGGTACAACAGATACAATCAAATTCTTATAGAACCTGAGGACCAGGACAAGACTACCTTTACTTGTCCTTGGGGAACCTATGCCTATAGGGTCTTACCATTCGGATTGTGTAATGCTCTTGCCACATTTCAACGAGCAGTACTAGGGATATTTGCCGATCTTATTCATGATTGTGTGAAGGTCTACATGGACGAGTTCATAGTCTATGGCAACACTTACCAGGGAGCCTTAGACAACTTATAAAAATTCCTCATCAGATGTCAGGAAATGAACCTATCTCTGAGCCATGAAAAATGAAAAATGTTGTTAACTAAAGGAGTGGTTCTAGGACATCATGTTTCATCTGAAGAGATAAAGGTCGATCCTGCAAAAATTGAGGTCATTGTCAGACTTCCACCCCCCAAGACTCAGAAAGAGGTGAGAAGCTTTCTTGGACATGCCGGATATTACCGACAGTTTATTAGAATTTTTACAAAGATTGTTGCACCTATGTTTGGATTATTGATAAAAGATGTTGACTTTGTTTGGATTGAGCAGTGTCAAACTGCCTTTGAAACCCTGAAAGCTAAGTTGTTTGTGGCACCAGTTCTTAGAGGGTCCAATTGGACTCTCCCATTTCATATATCCACTGATTCCTCCGACACCGCAATAGGAGGGGTATTAGGGAAGAAAGAGGACCAATAGTCCTATGCCATTTATTTTGTAAGCAAGAACTTGTTCCCTGCTGAGTTAAACTACACAGTCACCAAGAAGAAATTCTTGGCAGTTGTTCATGCTATTAACAAGTTTCGTCATTACATTACAGGTTATAAAGTATTTGTACATACCGATCATTTCGCCATTAGGTTCCTCATGAATAAACCTATGACTAATGGCCGAGTGACTAGGTGTCTTTTGTTATTGCAATAATTTAACATCACTGTGCTTGACCGACCTATAAAGGATAATGTAGTAGTCGACTTTATTTCCCGAATAAAAAATGAGGATGATAATATCCTTGTAGATGATAGTTTCCCAGATGAGCATCTTTTTTCCCTCTCTATCAATACCCCATGGTTTGCAGATATGGAAAACTATCTGGATACTAGGAGGTTACCATATCATTTGTCACCTCATGGAAAGCAAAAAATTATTACACAAAGTGCTAATTACTCTTGGGTTGGTCATGATATTTTTCGCACAGGTCCTAATTTGATTATTCGTAGATGTGTCCGAGAGGATGAGGTACCTGATATACTACGAAGTTGTCATGATGGACCATGTAGTGGTCATTTTTCTGACAAGCGTACAACATATAAGGTGTTACATTCGGGCTACTATTGACCTAGCATTTTCAAAGATGCTGCCAAGTATGTGAGAAGTTGTGATAGTTTCCAAAGGATAGGAAGACCTACGTCATCTGACGAAATTCCTTTGCAGGCCCAAGTTATGATAGAACCCTTCGAAAAATGGGCCCTCGACTTTGTAGGACCAATTTCACCCATGTCTCGTAGGAAGAACTATATTTTGGTTTGTACGGACTATGTCACCAAATGGGTAGAGGAAAAATACCTATTTAGGGCTACAGAGAAGTCTGTTGTCGAATTTATATATGAAGACATATTTACCCACTTCGATGTCCCTCATGAAATTGTTACTGACCAAGGCACTCAGTTCACTTCCAAGCTGATGAAAGAGCTAACAGAGAAATATGGGATTAAACACTGTAAATATTCTCCATACCACTCGCAAGGCAATGGTCAGGTAGAATCCACAAACAAAGTTCTGGAAGCCATATTGACCAAGAATGTTCAGTTACACCACTGGGATTGGGCTGATAGGCTCCTAGAGGCTTTGTGGGCATATCGGACTACCTGGAGAAATACCACTGGGCATACCCCTTATGAGCTAGTGTACGGGAAAAAAGTACTTTTACCTATAGAATTCCAAGTAAGGACCTTTCATATTGCCACAGAGTTAGGATTGAACCTGGATGAGGCTCAGAAGCAACAAGCCCTACAATTGAATGAGTTGGATGAAATCAGACAAGATGCCATCCAACGGACAATATTAGTCCAAAACCAGAGGAGCAAGTGGCATGACAAGCTTATTAAGAAGAAGAACTTCCAGCCTGGTGATTGGGCCCTGTTGTTTGATTCCCGATTCAAAACCTTCAAAGGAAAAATCACCACCCGATGGTTGGGTCCTTATGAGTTAGACACTGTATATGACAATGGAGCTGTAAAAATTAAAACAATTGACGATGGACAAGTCTCCTTTGTGGTAAATGGACACTGAATTAAGTTTTATCATAAGCCCATTTTTCAGAGAATATTTTCTACAGGTCATGACAGTTGACAAGGCATTGGCCTTAGTATATGGGGAAGTCCCCCCTTGTTCTTGAAAATTTTTCTGAATTTCCTACTGTATATATGTAAATAGTTTTTGCATTTTGTTAATAAGGCAATTCTAGATATTTCTGTAAGTATTTATTTCACCAGGAGTACACAGTTTCAAGGATCCTTCTTCAAAACATTATTACACTTGAATTTTGTGTTTGCTAAAGCATCAAATGAATATTGACTTACTGTAGTTATACATGTTTTTGCAAAACTTCTCATTTTTAAGGCATTCTAAAGCAGTTTCTCTTGAAACTCTTCACCACTGTATAAGGCAGTGATACCATAACTATCAAACCTAGAGGTCTCTCGTACAGTTTTTCCAAGAAACCTGAGTAAGTGAGTCAAGTGTCTTTATCAAAGAGTAACAAGGAGGTCTAATTAGCAGTTATTCATGGAAACATCATAATAATTACAAAAGAAGAAAGTGAGTTGAGCCTAGAGATACCTTTCTGTTCTTTCTCAATGGTACCATCCACTACACACTAAATAGATTGATTATATCATTTCTTTAGATAGGCCAAGTCCACTTAAGTACCCCTTACATTGGGACAATCACTAAGAAATATAACAGAAATTCATCCTCTAACATAAATACCATCCCAATTAAAAAAAAAAAAAAGAGGAAAGAAAACGTTGTTTTTAGAGTTGTTCCCCCATCTTCTTGCAAAAGCAATATTATACTAAAATCTTAAAAGATGGAGGGCTAGTCTCTGAGGGTTTAAGAGGCTAACCCACTGGGATACTGAACATGTCTACTGGCAGTGGGTACCAGCCTGTGGTATGGCTAAGTAAACCTGCCGAAGTACTGAACAAGCTTGCTGGAAGCAAGGCATTCTACCTAGCGAGGATGGTAATCTAACAAAAATAAATCATAAAATTAAACTTGTCCTGATGTACGACATTACTTGCAGACAAAGCTGACATGAAATATGTGTGGTTAAGCCAAGGTTAATGAAATCCATAAACTTTCCATTAGGAAATAACTCTAAGACTATCTCGAAACTCTATTGCCTACCTCTTCTTATCTATATATAAGATCTCTTATCCTATAGGTGGGGCCATCTCCTAACTGTCTCGTCAAACCAATCTATGAAATTTTATCTTTACACTTGACATACTATAAATATCCGGCTATTGGGGGATACTCATTGGTTTCCTATACTTTTGATTGTGAGGTGTCACAACACTTAGGTGTGGGGGAGGGGTTCATGAACTGACAAATGATCATTGCCTAGAGAAATAAGTCTTTGCAAGAATTTTTGTATTATTACCATGACACAGGTTATTACATTGATAGTCATGTTATTTTTTGAAATGCTCAACTCCCGTGTGCTATAAATTACTAAACTCAAGCTTAACAAACTACTCTTTATCGATTATTTAATAGACCACTCTTTATTGGTTATCTTCCATTACATGCTGCATATTGTAGGTTTGACAATACATATTTTATGCTTTCTATAACCTATTTATTGTAGGTTTTTAACGTTATATGTCATATGCAAGAAGATTGAGTGAGCATGGAGCATCTTGCCTCTTCTCATTAACTACTGTGATTGTCAAAAACACTTCAAAGTTGTAGGTTATCCATTATAAGAGGTGAAAATGAACTTGACACAGAGGTAGCGGATGAAGTACAATATGAGGTACCGGATGAAGTGCCGTATGAGGTGCCGAACGAGGTGCCATGTGAATTGCACACTGGTAACTATCCTATATTCCAGGTAACCAAAATTCTCTTACATTCAATTAAATTGGTTGCAGGCATTGATTAAAATATGCCTCATATGTTTATGATCAAATGTCCAAGTCAAAAGACTTGGACATTGATCTAAATACGCACCATTACATTGCCCAAAAATTGAGCCTTCGAATTCGAATTCTCCACACATGGAAGCTTGTGCGCACATGTGGGTAACCTACTCCACTATAGATGCATCCAAAATTGGGCTAGGCAACCGTTATCTCCATTTTCCCTTTCCATTTTCTCTCCTATGCGTTAAGAAATTGCACCCAACCTCTGCCATCTCGTCCTCTATCCAAAATGCATTCGGATTGTGCTCAATCTGTGCCACTTCTTGGCTCGATTACGCCCTTGCTTGGTGAATTCCACCTCTATCACAATGCCCAAGAGATACAAACCCTCCTCCTATGCAGACTTGTTTTCCATTCTTGAATTTGCACAGTGCAGAGAAGTGTTTTTGTGCACTGGCTAGGGGCCATTTATGTCTAGCTTGCAGGGCCATGATGATGGCCTCTCTATGAAATTTACAGTTGGTTTCGATGGTAAGACAACACATGTAGGGTCTCTTACCTTTGAAGTCACAGAAGAGTCCATTGCTGCTGCAACAAAGATCCCAAGAATGGGAGATAGATGGTTCAAAAATCACCAATTGTTGCGCTCAAGTTACAACATGGTGTTTAAGCTCGAATTTGAGAGAATTTTAGGAAAAGGGTATGCTAAGGAGTGGATGAAGGCAGAATTGATCAACCCCCTCATCATCATCACAAGGTTAATTACATGTGAAGGTAGATACTCTACTTTCAAAGCTTGTCATTTTAGATTGTTGGCCCGTTTTCTGTTCAACAAACCCTTGAACTTCCCCTTCTATTTTCTCAAAAGCTTGGAGAATATGTCTTCTCAAGTGAGGAAGAATGTGACTAACCCCCACAACAGTCTCTTCCACCATGGCTTGATAAAACTCCTCATTCTTTCTGAATTAGAGCAATAGGGGAAAATTTGGGATGCCTTTATCTACCAATTTGCAAACCCTCACTTGACAGTTAAGACCAGCAAAAAGCCACTTAGCCTAAAAACTATCTCTCCATCCAAGCCTCACTCTCCAAGAACTCCAAACTCCCTTTCACAAACCCTCTCTTTGCTGGAAAAATACCAAAAGCTTGTTGACATCCCTACTTCTTCATCGGGTAAAAAGACCAAGAGAAAAGAGCAAAAGAAGCCCATTGTTGAGCCCCCAATGCCTTCACTCTCTCTTGATCATACACCTAAAATGCTTCAATAAGTAATGCAAAAATACTTTCCCATCATTCCCACAAATAAGAGGGGAGCCAATCGATTTGGTAAAGGACCCTTTCGGAAGATTACTAGAAGCACAAGAGCCAAACCTTATGAAAAACCTTCACCTGCTTCAGACCCTATCCAAGTGTCCTCCGACCTTGAGAGCCCTCATAAGAAACCTAGGGAATTCTCTGCAGATGGATTAGAGCCACTAAGGAAAACAAAATCAGAACCTACCTCACCTTATCGATGTCCCATCACTCCTACTTCACCCATGCCCAATCTGGATCCTAAAACTGATAGATTGTCCACATCCCTCAAAGGATCTAAGCCTTCCTTAGAGATCACCGATTCTGTCCCAACCATAGAGAAACTACAAAAATAAAACCATCAGCTTCTCCAACAGTTGGAAGAGAGGAAGACAATAGATGTACACCTTCATCATGACAATGCAGTCCTTCAGGCAAAGGTCAACTCCCTTCAACAGTTGGTTAATGAAATGACTAAATATAACCGCAGCCTCAGAGCACAATTAAAGCAACACAAGAGGCACAAGGCTAAGTCTACACAACAAGAAGGAGAGGCTTCCAAAGATGATCCTCCTGAGCAAGCCTAGTCACGAGGGGTAACTTCTTTTTCTTTTTGCAATGGGACCTGCAAAATCGTAAGTTTGGGGGTAATGTTGGGCCCGAGATATGGTCACTTTTATGATGGTTATTATACACTTTTGCCGCATGTACAAATGTGTTTTTCATATTTTAAAGGAGTTTTTTGAAGAATTTCATGATAAAATGGTATGATCGACATAAGGTACGTATAATTCATGTTTAATGACTGTATCAAGTATAATTCATCATGTTTTATAATTTCCAAGAGCTAATTCATGTTTTTCTGGTGTTACAGGGAAAAAGCGCACTATGTTTCTAGTTTCGACACTTGATCTGACACTCATTCCGACATTCGCTCCAGCACTCGATCCGACACTCTGTCCAACACTGTGTATTGCACAAAAATGCAGGGTGACTTGGTGTTTAAGGTATTGGCGGCCAATGACGGACAAATCGAGCACGTGGGTTTTGTTTATCCTTTCCCCCTCCAGCTACTAAGCTCCCAACAACTTAGTTTCAGTTGTTCAAGAGGGATATTATTGGCTCGCTCCGTTTTATCAATTAGGGCTTCATTTATTGTAATTTTCCGAATTTAGAAGTGGTTCGACCCTCCTGTGGTCGACCACTTGGTGTGTAAGCTTATAAATATTACTAGGATGGTCAGAAGATTGTTAACCAAGTAGAAGAACCAGTGTATTGGAGACAAACTCGTTTTTCTCTGTTTTGAGTTTTTACATTGCCAGAATTATGCCAGAACTGCGTTTTCAAGTTTTAATGGTGAATTCATCTTGTTAAGCTCGTGATGTGGTTTTAGGGAGTGACCACGACTTGACGGGGTCCCACCAGCAGTCTGGTAACTGTCTTCATGTTTGTTTATGCATTTCCTAATTTAATTGTTCTCTTTTATTTTATGTACATGCATATTTTTATTGTGTTAATTAGTTTGTTGTAGCTTAATTGTTTTGACTCTTTTTTGGCAGGTTAGGATGATGAGATGTGTTAACATGCATTGATTTTGTAGATTATGAACAAACTTGCAAGTCTCTATACTAACCCCATGTGCATTTAGATGTTATATCATTCTTGATTTATGATTTTATAGTCTGGTTTAAAACAAAGTTTAATTAGAATAAACAGAGTTTGATTTGGGTTTTCTTTGACAAGGATTTGATGGATGGATAGAATTAATTCCATTTTTTAATTATAGCTTGCTTATTTTAGTTTTATATAGATCTCATTTAATTAGTTG
>ML795262.1:110179-145937 GCA_009831015.1 Picea engelmannii
TATAAATGATTGGCGATATTTTTGTAAAAATATTCAAATTTATAAGGATTTTATATAGTTTTTATAAAATTTTGGCGATTTTTAAGGTAAAATATTTTTTTCCTATAGAATTTGGGCGAATAATTTTTAAAATAGCGAATCTCAATTTTGGAAAAACCATGGAAAATCAGCCCATGAGCGAAATTTAGCCCCTAAAATTACCCCTGATTTATTTGGGTTCCACATAATCCATTAACGAATAAATGAAGAGACAAGTGTTAATTGTAAGGTAACTTGGAGTGATGACATGGAATTGGAACGTTTATTAATGACTCCAAGGACTGTTGGACCGGTCGGAGTCCAAGCCATCGAAGTGAATAGATCAATAGTCATAAATTAATGAGGGATATATCTGATGGTTGTTGAGCATCATGTGGGCGTTGAGTGTTTCTGCATCCCAAAGGTCCCAATTAAAGTGATCACAGATCAATGGAGGAAATTGATTGAAGAAATGATTAGACGGTTGCTATGCGTCAAGGATATATAGTGTGTTTTGTTGGGTTGTGAACAATTGATGGATGAGATCAAACAAAAAGATGATCAGAAGGATACTATGCATAGAGGTGATATTTAGTAGTCCAATGGTCCCAGTGGTTCTAATATGGAGGATATAAGATCGACGATCGAGAGTTAATCCAAGGAAAGATTAGAGGATTGTTGAGAATCATGGTTCATACTTTGTCCAGAGAACTGATCCCATACAGTGGAAGAAAATTAAAGACCAATTTTGGGGAGAATATTTGGATCCTAATTTAGAGGAAGTTGGAGTCGACCCCATGGATTTATTTTTGTGGACAAATCCATAAGTACACAAGTTATATAAATAAAGTTCCCGAATCTGTTTTGGATATGTTGAAAAATAAAATAAAGTAAGAAGCAGGAGGATAACAAAGGATTTGAGGTTCATACGAAATCATGGAAGTGATGAAGATGATTTGAGGTTTGATTACACAAATGATGGAGCATGATGGAGAGGTCTTCTAAAGAAAACTACTAATTACAAATATTTTCAGTGTGGTAGGGTGAAGTAAGGAAGGAGATTGGTATCTCGTATGGGTTGGTACCTGTGAACAATAATTTTGTGGGTTGGTTCCCATTGGTTGAGTTGTTGCTTAACAAGGGTATTATTGTACCCTACAGGTTGGTTCCTGCAAAGATTATTGCAAATTGGTGTCTATTGTAAGTTGGTTCTTACAAATTTTATAAAGAAAGTTTTTTGGTATTCTCCCATTTGGGTTTCCACATTAAATCTTCATGTATTGTGAATTACATGATTAACTGTTGGTAAATAACATATTTTGAATAAAAATAAATTGTCGTAAAATAATTTAATGATTATGGTGTAATATTGGTTCACCCCCCTCTTAGTATTCCAACAATTGGTATCATATCATGTTCCTTTAGAAACAACCTAACCGCTAGAAGGTGAATCCTCACAATGAAGGAACAAGAAGGGTTCTCCACAAACAAAGCCTTAATATTTGATAGATCGGATTATGTCTTCTAGAAAATAAGAATTATATCATTTTTTATGTCACTCGGATATGATGTGTGGGCTTCAGTAGTAAATGGTTACAAATCTCCAAACACTGCTCCAACTGATACAACTAAAATTAGGCACAGTAACAATAATTCCAGGGCCATGAATGCTATTCTTTTCGGATTAACAAAAACAATATATACCAAAGTCATGTATTGTGCCTTAGTTAAATATATGTGGGACAAAATACAAAATATTTATGAAGGATATGATAAGGTTAAGAGAGCAAAGTTACAAGTCTATAAAGGACAATTTGAGACTCTCAAGATGAATGAAGAGGAGAACATTGCATCCTATCTTCTTCATGTGGATGAGGTTGTCAACTCCATCAAAGGATTAGGAGAAGATTTTGAAGAAACTAGTATTGTACATAAGGTGCTCAAATCAATTCCCTCAATATTTGATCCCGAGATATCAATTATTGAAGAAATGATGGATCTGGACAATCTAACAGTGGATGAGCTACATGGAACCCTAAATACATATGAAATGAGAATAGAACAAGATAAACCACCAAGAACATCGAGGAAGGAAGAAACCTTTAAGGCATCAAATAAGACAAAGTGCAAGATAAATGATTGCTCTGAAAACGAGCTGGATGAAGAAGAAGAAGAAATTTTCAGGAGGCTTAAAAATAGATACAAAAGTAAGATCCCTTTCAAATGTTTTAATTGTGGAAAAATAAGAAACTTTTCTCATAAATTTCCTTATGCAAATACCAATGTAAAAGAAGAATTTGATTTCAAGAAAACCAACAAAAGAAAGATTGAAAAGAAGAAATAGCCTTACAGACAAAGGAAGAATCTATATACCAATGAAGACAACAACTCATCAGATGATAGTGGCAGTGAAGCAAACAAGATTCTCTTTATGGGTCTGGAAACACAAAAAAATGAAGATACAGACTCAATAGAAGAATTTTTTTTTGTTAAAGATGTAGAAGTGAATATTGAAGAATAACTCATTAGTGCCTTAGAAGAAAATTATAGACTTAAGGACAATAATAGAAAAACAAAGTGGCAACTACAAAATTATAAAGAGACGGAATATGATGATAATGAAATAGAGAAGACACTTATTACCTTAAAGATTCAAGTAGAAGAAGAAAAGAATATTGAAGGAGTTCTAAAGGCTCAATTGAAAGAAAAATAAGATATCTGTAGCACTCTTGAATCTCAAATAGTCCACCTGAGAAAGAAGTTGGAGAAATAAACAAGAAGCTCTACAAATTTATATGAAATCCTAAATCATCAAAGATCACCATATGACAGAACGAGTCTTGGCTAGAGTAAAAATAAGGAAGACGTCAATGAAGAAGCATCTACATCTTCAAAACAACCAAGAGAAGAAAGAACAAAGAACTATGATGACACTCTCAAAAATCCAATCAAATTTGAAGACCACAGAAGAGAAGAACATTATGATCCACATGAGACAAATTTGACTCACAAAGACCGAATATGTAAAACTATCCCATTAATATGGAATCACTCAACCAGGCATCAAAACTCTTTCTATGGATATTGTTATTATTGTAATGGATTTGGTCATAAAGCAATAGACTTCGGAACAAGTATACAAAGAGATTGCATGAGGAATAACTACCAGTATACTCAGGGATTCTCAAGGAGAAATTAAATTTCGTTTTCTCCTTTGATGAATTACAACCTCATATGTTATAAATGAAATAATTTTGGACATATAGAAAATTACTGCAAAAGTAATCTTAAGAAAGTTTCACCTATAATGAAAAGAAGTTGGGAACAAAAGAAAGAAAATTCCTTGTTTGTTCAAGAAGCTCTCCGTGATAAAAAAAAAGAAGGATAAGTGGGTTATCAATAGTGGATTCTCTATTCATATGAAAGGATATAGAAAACAATTCACTGCCTTGAAGAAAAATGTAGGAAACACTACCTTTGGAGACAATATCAGATCAAAGATAGTTGGAAAAGGCACACTCTACCTTGAAAATGGAAAAGATAAAATAGAAAAGGTTCTACGCGTTGAAGATATAAAACATAATCATCTCAGTGTAAGCCAAATGTGTGATCAGGGACACAATCTCATATTTAACTTTCAAGAATGTGAGATAAAAAAAAATAGATTTAGGAAAGCTATTAGAAAAAGGAATCAGAATCCCAAATAATGTATGTTCTTAATGAAATCAATGGAGAAAATTTATTTATAGGACAAATAGATGAAAGTTGGTTGTGGAACAAAAGAATGGGTCATATGAACTTTGAAAATATGGTAAAAATTAGTACCAAACAAGAAGTAAGAGACATGCCAAAAATCATAAAACCTTCAAGCACTATTTGTAAGCAGTGTCAACATGGAAAAATATCAAGGGTGAACTTCAAAACAAAGGAATATGCAACTTCCAAGCCTTTGGAACTTGTACATACAGATATTTTTGGACCATCAAGGACTAAAATATTGTATGGAGAAAGGTACTTCATGTTACTCATTGATGACTATATAAGAGTGACTTGGGTTAGTTTTTTCAAAAATAAATCCGAAGCATTTGACAAATTTAAGGCATTCAAAGATCTAGTTGAGAAAGAGACAAAGATGAAAATAAAATGTTTAAGGTCATACAATGGAGGTGAATTCACATCCAATGAGTTTGTGTAATTCTGTGAAGCACATGGAATAAAAATACAATATGAAACAACAAGAACTCCTCAACAAAATGAGGTTGTTTAAAGAAAAAACAAACATGTACAAGAAATTGATAGAACAATGATAAATGAAGCAGGTCTATCAAACAATTTTTGGAGAGAAGTAGTTTATACATCTGTCTATATCCTAAATAGAGGACAAATCATAATCAATAATGACAAGACACCCTATGAACTTTAGAAAGGGCAGCCAACATTTGTAAAACACTTCATAATTTTCAGGAGCAAGTGTTATATCAAACAAGACAATGAGGAGTTAGGTAAATTTGACTCCAGAGCAGATGAAGGAATATTTTTTAGATACTCATCATGAAGCAAAGCCTATAGGTGTTACAAGAAAAGGCTATAGAATATTGTTGAAATTATTAATGTCATAATAGATGAAGAAATCAAGTACACTAAAGAAGAAGAAGATGAACATGAAGAAGAAAAGAAAGAATAAGTATAACTCCAAGATACACCAATACCATCAAGTTTTGTACAAAATAATCACACTAAAAACTTGATTCTCGGTGACAAAAATGTTAGAACTCAGACAAGGAGGAAATTGGAAAACAACTTTGAGAAGATGAATCTCTCCCTATTGTCTCAAGTAGAACATAAATTATTTATAGAATCTTGAAATGATCATCATTGGGTGAATGTCATGGAAGAAGAGTTAAATTAGATTGATAAAAATGAGACTTGGGAGATTTTCCCAAGACCCAAGGATAAAAATGTGATTGAAACTAAATGGGTATTCAAGAACATGTTGAATGAAGAGGGAAATGTAGTAAGAAATAAAGAAAGAATGGTATGTAAAGGGTATACTCAAGTATAAGGAATTGATTTTGAAGAAACATTTGCACCTGTTGCAAGTTTATAATCCATTATGATGTGTTTGGCATTTTCCATCTTTAATAATTTCAAATTATATCAAATGGATGTCAAGTCAACATTCCTGAATGGAGGTCTAGAGGAATAAGTGTACATAGAACAACTTGAAGGGTTCCTATTGTCATAAAATGAAGATTATGTTTGCAGATTAAAGAAACCACTATATGGCTTAAATCAATCTCCCAAAGCATGGTATTCGATATTTGACAAGTACATGGAACAACAAGGTTTCAAAAAGGGAACAACATACAACAATATCTACATCAAAATACATCATGAAGAAATGATGATCGTTGTGGTATATGTGGATGACATTATCTTTGGGAGTAATGATGATGAAATGATCCAAAATTTTGCAGAAGAAATACAAAAGGAATTTGAGATTCCATGATTTCAGAATTGTCATTCTTTTTGAGATTGTAGATTACTCAAATTAGTAAAGGAATATTCAACTCTCAAACCAAATACATAAAAGAGACGTTGCAGAAGTTTGAGATGGAAGATCGTAAACCTGTTAGAACACCCATGGTCACTTGATACAAGATCAAAAAGGAGGATGAATATAAGGAAATTGATCAATATCTATATAGGTCAATGATAGGAAACCTCCTTTATGTGATATATTCGAGGCCAGACATATTGCAGGAAGTAGGGCTAGTTGGAATATTTTAAGCTGCACCTAAGGAAACATATGTACATGCTCTCAAATGAATATCTAGATATTTAAAGGGTACTTTGGAATTTGGATTATGGTATCCAAAAGGAGAAGAATTTAGTCTAACAACATATACTGATGCAAAATGGGCAGGAAATGTTGATGAAATGAAGAGAAAAAGTGGTGGAGCATTCTTCTTGGAAAATTGTTTAGTATATTGCCTAAGAAAGAAACAATATTCAATCTCATTGTCCACAATAGAAGAAGAGTACATTGCAGAAGCATCAAGTTGCACACAAATTATCTGGATGAAGCAAACACTGCAAGAGATTAAGATAGAATACAAGAAACCAATTTCTATACTATGTGGAAACACCAATGCTATAATAATTTCAAAGAATCTAGTGATGCACTCAAAGAAAAAAACATATCCCAATCAATTATCATTTTCTAAGGGAATAGGTAAATGATAATATTGTCAAGTTATAATATGTTCCTACCAAGGAACAAATAGAAGACATATTTACAAAACCCATACCTCAATATACACTTGAGTATCTCAGAGAGAAGATGGGAATTATTCCCATTTCTTAGTGAAATTTTCAGCTGAAAGTTGTTAGGAGCTCAGTAGAACCAAAATATCAGGGGGAGAGTGCACAGGGTTGCACGCTGCAAAGAAAAAATGAAGAGTATTGTGTTAGGGGGAGCTAGACATAGTACATGAGTATCTTTTCCATTGATGTCAAAGAGGGAGAGTACAAAGAAAAGGGGAGATCTTACAGGAAGCAATCAAATTAGATGACACAATGTGGAGATCTATATTCACATAGATTGGAAGAGTTTAGTTTAATATTGCGTTTGAATCAATGACAAAAGGGGATATTGTTGGAAAATGTTGTCATTGATGTAACAATCATGAATTCCACTGCTATCACAAATTGGGGGAGATTATTGTCGTTGAAAGCAAGAATATAGAGGAAGTTTTGTGCTACAAATCAAACCAGACAGAGAAAGTCAATAAGGTCCCTGCACATCTATATATCTTTGTGTGTTTATTAAATTTCGACAAGATCTCTGCTAGGGTGCTTGAAAACCAGGTTGCAGAGGATAAAAGGAAGATTTGTATTTCACTAATTAAATTCTTGTGAAGGTTTTGTGAGTAGATAAAGTGTGAGCCATTGATTGTTGATCATTCAACAAGATAAACGATCTATACATGAATATAATGAAGCAAAGGAAAAATACAATATCCCACATGCATAAGGGAAATAGAATTTGATGAGTTTAAAATGAAAGAGTGAAGGCTCTTAGTTCATATGGAAATGGAAGATCCATCAAACCATGTGAAAGGAGTTAACTTTTTGTGCCAAAATTTATGTTTGTGTGTTAATAATGGATACCGAAGTAGTCTTGAATTCATAATCCGATGTGATGGTGAAATGATTTCAGAGTTTGAGCTTTCAGAGTATTTAGCTTAGGCCATCTTGGGACACTCCAATGGAAGAAGCTTTGAATCAATAGGGATTGTTGATATATCATAGCAATAGTGAATAAATATGAGCTGGTGATTGGATGGGAATGACTCCTAATGATTGTGAGCCAACTTAGATGCCACGCTATGTCCACGTCATTGCCATGGCACCCAACACCTCTAGAAGGGGCTACATGAAGGACACATGAGACAAATAAGTTGTAGTTAATAAATGTCACATCATATGCCATGTGTTAAACTTCGTACAATTTCACGTAAATACCAGTTCAGTGCCACAAAAGAATGAAAGTGTAACCTAGTGACTGGACCACATGTCATAAGAAAATTTGGCCACATACAAAGGTGATAGGAAGTATGACAATGAAGGAAACTCTGAATTAATATGAACCTTTGATATATCAGAGAAATAATAAAGAGATCTGACCATTCATCGGAGGAGACCTCGAGGAGATCTAACCGTCCATCGAAAGAAACCTCAAGGGGATATGACTCGAAATAGATGAACAAAATTTATCAACGTGGTTGGAGTTAATATACTTCGATGGTCATATTTAAGGCTCATAGGTATCGGTATGTAAACCAAGGTTGTGATAGAATATTCTTCGATACCCCTCTTATCAAAGCTATGAAACTTTAACAATCTTCTGAAAATCGATTGATACACTCTGATGGTATCAAAAAAAGAATATTCTTTTATGCTTTTGCATCGAAGTGTTGGAACATGATCCGTTCATCGGTGGCCACATGTCAGAGTTCCAAGTTAGAAAAGTGTATGAAGAAGAGCCAAAATTTGTGATTATGTCAGCATGATGTCAACTTCCATGTCAGAGCCATGAAAGTAGAAAGAACTAGGCTGTGTCATATACCATGTAAGGTAGACAAGTCAACACATCACACAACATATCAGTTTCAGAGTGCGAGACATCAGATTGTTTGAGTGCAAGGTTTCATAGAAACTACAAATAAACATGAATTGTTGATCTAATGGAGCTATAGTGAGGAGATCTGGACCGTCCATCGGAAAGGCTTTGGTCAGAGTAGATTGGTTGACTGCAATGGAGGTAATCTAATGAAGGAGATACAAGGATAAATATGTACCATCGATCGACATCCAAACAAGATACGATGGCAATTGTAGATTCATATGGGTCCCACCTAATCAGTTAACGAAGAAATGAAGAGACAAGTGTTAACTTCTAGGTAACTTGGAGTGACAAAATGGAATTGGGCCATTTATTAAGGATTCTAAGGACCGTTGGATCAGTCGAAGTCCAAGCCATTGAAGTAAACAGATCGACGGTTAGGAATTAATGAGGGATATATCTGACGATTGTTGAGATTCATGTGGGTTTTGACTGTTTTGACATCCCATAGGTCCTGATGAAAGAGATCATAGGTCAAAAAATGAAATTGATTCAAGAAATGATCAGACAATTGTGTGTCAAGGATGTATAGTGTGTTTTGTTGGGTTGTGAACAATCGATGGATGAGATCAAATGAAAAGATGATTGGAAAACTACTTTGTGATGATGTTATGTTTAGTGGTCTGATGGGCTTGGTGGTCCCAATGTGGAGGAGATCATATTGACAATTGAGAGTTAATTCGAGGAAAGATCGAACGATTGCTGAGCATTATGGTTCATACTCTTTCTAGAGATGGTTCATAAAATTAGAGACCATTTTTGGGGAGAATATTTGGGGCCTAATTTAGAGGAAGTCGGAATCGACCCCATGGATATATTTTTGTGGAAAAGTCCATAAGTACACGAGTTGTATAAATAAATTTCCTGAATATGTTTTGGATATGTTGGGAAAAAAAAGTAAGAAGCGGGAGGAGAACAGAGTTTTTGAGGTCCATATGAAATCATGGAAGTGATGAAGATGATTTAAGGTTTGATGACACAGAGGATGAAGCATGCTGGAGAGGTCTTCTAAAGAAAACTACCAATTGAAAATCTTTTTAGGGTGGCAGGGTGGAGCAAGGAAGGAGATTGTTGTATTCTACAAGTTGGTGCATATGAACAATAATTTTGTGGGTTGGTTCCCATTGTGTGAGTTGGTTCTCAGCAAGGTGATTAGTGTGCCCCGTAGGTTGGTTCCTACAAAGATTATTGCAGATTGGTGTCTGTTGTAAGTTGGTGCTTACAAATTCTATAAAGAATTTTTTATGGTTTTATTGCATTTTGGTTTCCACATTAAATCTCTGTGAATTATGAATTACATGATTAAATGTTGGTAAATAGCACATTTTGATTAAAAGCAAACTATGGTAAAATAAATTAATTATTACGTTGTAACACTAATTCACCCCCTCTCAGTATTCCAATACAAGGGAACAACACGGGGTGATGAGCATGATTTGATTGATGGGAACTAACACCAAGGGATAGATGGAAGGAAAAGAGAGGTGGAATCAAGGCTTCCCTTGTTTAGAACATAAATGCATGGACAATCTGGTAGCAACTTAAAACATCCATAAAGATGGTGGGTGACTGGGCATAATGATGGTCACGGGTATTAATGGGACAACTATAGGTGGGTAGTTGGGAAACATGTGATGGGTACAACTAATGGAGGGGTGACTCATCGTGGATGCTCTGAACTAGGGAAATATAGGGATGCTTCCAGGGGGAAATGAGTGCGTGAGAAATACAATGTTTCTCACAAATGTGTTTAAAAAGATAGTGGCCAAGTGGAATTCTAGTGGAGGAAGCCACTAAATAGAGAGGGGATTCTTCCTCAGAGTGTTGATGGGAATATCTAGGAAGAGGGGGAAATAAAAGGGAAATTCCTCCTAGGGATGCCTCTGAGGCTGTGTAAGAGGAGTATACCCAAGTGAAAAGTCTTCCTTTTAATTCCAATGGGGCTATATAGGAGGATATAAGACAAGGGGGAGATTCTTCCTAGTAATGGAAATTGGGATGAATAGGAAGAATTGACATGGGAAAATTCCTCCCACCAATACTGATGGGGCACGCCAAGAATAAATGACCGACACCAAGAACAACCTTGTAGTGATGCCAATGGAGATGGATAGGAGGAGGACAATCAACTCCATCTAAAAATGTTGGTGAGGTTGGTTAAACAGATAGGATGAAAAGACAATCCAAGATAATAACGCCAATGGGGTTGATGATGAGGGGGAAGTCAAAAGACTAGTTTGCACCTGTAAATTCCTAAGGGGATAGAAAAGATCAAACCACAAAGAGCTCTCTAAATAATGAGACTAGTTAATAGGATGACCACGAGGACTATTCTCCCTGATAATTCCAATGAGATTAATCAGGGGGAATGACCACCAAAGGAATCATTCCTATGAATTCCAGTGAGGTTGGTCATGAAGGAAAAATAAATCAAAGGAATCCCTCTTTATATTGTTTATGAGGCTGTTCAGGAGGTATCCACAACAAGGGGTCCTCATGATAATACTGATGAGGTTGGTTAAGAGGGAACCCAAGTTACAAGAGACTAAACAACATGACCCCTCCAAAGAATGATAATGAGGTTGGTCCAGAGGGAATCTATGGAAAAGGAGGCCTCCTAAGAATGCTTATGGGGATGGTCAAGAGGTATCCAAATCTAAGTGAAACCTTATTGGGAATTCATATGAGGATAGCCAAGAGGAAGACACAAAAAAGGAGACATCCTGAGAATGATGATGAGGCTGATTAGGAGATATCAAACAAAAATAGGCCTATATGATAATTCTAGTGAGGCTTGGAAGGAAGGAACCCCATTCAATGACAACTAGACTATGGGAAATCTCCGGGAGATGCCAATGGGGATGGTTAAGAAAGATCCAAACAAATGGAACCTTCCTGAAAATTCCAATGGGGTTTGTCAGGAAAGAACCAAACAACCAAGAGACACAACCCTCCAACTAATAATTCCTATGGAGATGGTTAGTAGGGGGATCATGAGGACATACCCATCTAATGATTTTGATGAGGATGGCTATATGGGGGGAACAAGAGTGTCACTCCTCCTCATAATTCCAGTGGGGTTGGTGAGGAGGTGACTATGAGACAACCCCTCCTAAGATTGCTAATAGGGATGGATGGAGAGGAGAAGGGGGTAATATTTTTAGAGAATTCCATGGGGTTGGTCCAAAAGGGATTCCTCAAAGTAAAAAATACTCCTAGTAATTCTGATAGGGTTGACCAGGAGGGAAGAGACTGATGCTCCTAGTTGAAGGGAATCAACATGATTCATAGAGCATGCCCTTGACTAGGAAAAAATGATGGTAAGGAACACAAAATAATGTTTTTCTATGAGGAACTCTTGGATCAATGGTGAACGAGAAAAAATAAATAAAGTGATGGTTAAGTAATGTGACCAATTGAAAGAGAATTCCAACAAATAACAATAAAAGAAGTGTGAGTCCAAGGGGATGAGAATAAATGCATGTGGATCAACTCTGGTATGGTGACTAACTAGACTCCCAATACCTAGGGGGATGTAACAACATGGACACCAAAATAAATTTGGGGTCACTATTCTAGGGTGCCCATGTAAGGGAGGCTCTATCACTGAGTAGATGTAAAATGCATAAAATGGAAAGGCTGATCCATCTACCCAAGTGAGGGGGTCCTATAGTTAATTTCAAGGAATGGTAGGAAAATGCAATGAGAAGAAAGAAAAATAAGCTATGATAAATGCCAAGGAAATCAAGGCCTAGTGGAGACCCATATCCATAAATAAAAGTGGTTATTCATGGAGCATGATTGTTCAACCATCAACAAAAACAAAAACAAAATGGTGCTTAAGTGGTGTGACCAATTGAAGAAGAATTCTGTGGAAAAGGATGAGCGTCGAATATTCTTGGAAATATGACTTCTTGGTGAACTTTAAAAGAAATAAATAATAATAATGGATTAGAAGTATGATTCCAATGGAATATATGGTGCATCAATCAGAATCGAGATGAGGGGAGGAACTACCAGGAGAAGGTCCTAGAGTTACCTCTCACACTAGGTCAAGCATGGGGACCTATTGGTAAGTGGGAAAGATGCCCCCTGATATGGGTATATGTGGGAATGATTCCCCTTCGCCCCCTATCCCCTTCCATGGGAACGAGAAACATGGTTCACATATGCTTCATCCAAAGAGGTGGATGGAAGACTAGTGGACAAAGGTTTCACCGATGTTGAGACCAAAGATACATGATGAAGTTGTGAGTGCTATGATGAACATTTGTAGAGAAGGGGAGGTTATCAAATATATTTGATCCCATGGAATGTGATAGATAGATAATTTTCATGGAATTCTCACTAGTATGTACTTTAGGGAGACCAATCTCAATGGTGGGTTGAGAATTGGTCATAGGTGTTGGATTTGTCTAATGAATGGAATCCAAATGGCACAATATATCAAGAGAATCTTGATACTAGGGTATACAGGGAGAATGATGAGAATAATGGACATAAGTGTCACACAAATAATAAGGGTGATTGGTGTGCAATGAATTAATATGCTTGGTCGAAGACTAAAAAAGAGAGACTTCCACCGTTGGTATGGAGGAATCAAGTTCTAAGTCTTCGACATTGTAAATTTCCTTAAGCTTAGGTAGCCTTGGAAAATAGAAGGTAGTGTGGTTAGTGATATATTATATGGAACATGGTGGTATGGGCCTAGATGTAGTGATATATGTGGCCATGGCTTGTTTGGAAGAGTTGGTTCTCCCTTTGACTTTGAATTTTCCCCCTTTGTCAAATCCTTTTCCTTTTGGCATTGGTGGAGGTGGAGCCTGCATAGGGTGAGATGGGGCCTATGAAGGTTGAGGTGTAGGTTGTGTAGGTGTCTGGGGAACACTAGTGTGAATAGGTATAGGCTACACAGGGGTCAAAGAAAAATATGGTCTAGGCATAGAGATCAGAAGTGAGGTGGGAGGTGGATCCAAATACCACACTGGAATCCCTAAGGTGACTTTAGGTAGAATAAGGGTAGCCATGCCCAGGGTACTAATGATCCCAAGATGTGGGATAAAAAAGGGCACTTGGCCAAAGGGATAGTGCAGATGCGGTTGTTGCATGCCTTGTGGAGGCATGGGAGATGTAGGTGTGGTAGGTCTAGTAGAGGATTGCGGGTTTGAGCCCACTAGTCCATTACTAGATGTCACCATGCAAAAATTAGATGAACTTGGAATGGTGACTGTTGGAGGTGGTCTGTAGTATGCACCCAAAAATTTAGAGTCTTTATAGATTCTAGGGCTAATGTCATTGACCGGGGTAGTAGTCTAGTCCCCACCTAAGGAAGAAACCACATTTCTAGGATGAAGTTGGGCCTAGGGTTCATGGTAAGTCAACTAATTGATGGTGATGAGCTTCCCATTATGGTGGAAAACCTTATTACAAAAAGATAATGAGTTTATGACCATCATGGCATACATGAAGTTGTTTCCTAACATGAGATTGTATTCTAGAGGGGCATCTATGACCTCCACATCAAAATTAACTTTTTTCCCCTTAACTTGATGGGACATTTTAGGTAAAGACCCTGGAGTTGGGAAGGTCGACCATCATACTCTCGGAGGGAGATCGTGGATGGGAAAAGGGTGGGGGAGTCTATCTATTTCCAAACCTGTGGACACGATGCATTTGGATGCACCTTCATCAACAATGCAAGGGTGGATGTTGTACTTGTTTATGGTGGGATTTGGAAAGAAACATAAGAGAGAAAGAAAAAAGGCTTAGCTTGATCAATATCTAAGGTGATCATGTGATCATCCAAAGGGTCAATAGCTCCTAAGGTAGCAAGAAAATCCTTCTTCTATGTAGGGCATGTCTAAAGGACCTCAAGGGTTGAAATGGTAGTGGGGGCCTGGGTTAGGCCAATGACAATGCCATAATGCCGGGATACCTTCCCATGAAGGTAAAAAACATTTCACTAAAGAAAAACCTTTAGTACCTTCAAAGGGATCTTGGTGGATGGCCGAGGGATCTACAAAGTACCAGGGGTGGACTAAGGTGGATTAGAGGGCACAATTGGTTGTGCCTTGAGTGACATACCATACTGGTAGGACTGAAGCATGAGGTTCACGTTGGATGAATCCAACATGAAAATATGGTAAGTTCCATTACAATATTCTTGAGGAATGGGGGAAGAGGGAAGGGGAACAAAAGTAGAGACCAACCTTTGGGTTGGGAAAGGCTTCTACAACACAATCAATTACGACAAAAATGGTTGGGAAGGTTGGGAATTGTCGCGTTGAGAAACCTCATAAGCTTCTTAGACTTGATTCATTATGGGGAGGAAAGGGTACTCATGTGTTTAATGTCCATAGACACCGCAACAAGCACAAGGTTTGTTTGTGCAGAGGGGGTGGTTCTTTTCCTTCTTGGGCACTACATTGGTTACTTGGATTTGGTTGGGGTCATGATGGTTTTACCTAGTGTTGGGGGTTGGGTTCTGGTTTCCTTGGGGTCCCGTTGATGGGTCCATATGTCCTATCAAGAAAATGAGGGAGAACCCCCAATGGTAGGTCCTAATCAGACCTACTCTTGTTTGGTGTAGTGTTTCCTACGAGTTTATGGGCCTCATTGTCTCTCATAATTAAAAGAAATAAAATGGGAAATACAATGGATTTCCCCCCAATTATTTATATTTAATCCTAAGGATAATGAAACTAAAAGAAAACTAATCTAATCCTAACTAATTATAATCTATCCCAGGAGAAAGACTAATAGATGAGCACAACTTATGATGATATCTTGAGCAACAAAAATAGTTCATGACAATGAATACATGTTAAAACAATAATATTGTAGATGCCATCTCAAATAGTTGAAGATGATACTTGTAACATCATCCCTGTAGTCATTAGAAATCACAACAACATAAGAATTCGGAATACTAAGCACAAAAATAGTTCATATGATCAATACCAAAAAAATTTAATCAACAAATACAAGTGTAGAATAGTCCCACAAGCATTTACAAATAGTTATGACTTCAGAATGTCTTTTGCTCTTTATTACTCAGAAGTAATAATGTCATCTTTTGTTACAAAGGGAAAAAGTCAATATTATATCCTATGAGTTCTCTTTTATAAGACAAGAGAAAAAATCTTCAATTATCATGACTCTTCGTTTCCTTTTTCATTTTTTTTTACATTTTGAAAATGAATACGTGAACGTTACAAAGAGAAACTGAATAGACTCATGAGTCATCATTTTTTCCCTAAGGCAGTTTACTAATGATACTCATTAAAAAACAATCATTGACTCTGTCCATTGGCGTTATCTTCTGTTCCTAGAAAGTTTCTGGTCATTTCTAGCTTTGTCCTACTGAATGGAATCATTTTGGCTTCTTCTCCTATGTCTCATCTTTCTACCAAGCCCTTGTTGGTTTGATTTTGTTTCTTATAGATCAAGATATGATTGTTTGAAATTTGCATATCTAGTTCTTCATTTGAATTTGGGTTCCACCTGTATTTTGCATTTTTGGACCTCTTCCGCTCTCAATCCATTAGAATTTTCTATCCTAGTTTTTTCTTCTCTCCTTCATCTTTCCATTGAGTCCTTCTGGTCCTAATTTCATTTCACGTGGCTCTGGATATGATTGTTTGAAGTTTTTTTGGCCGTTTCTGACCCCAAATTCATCTACTATTTTCCACATTTCTTGACATCTTATATCTCCTTTTTGGCCTGGATACCTATGCCACTGCATTTCTCTATCCAACACCTTTCCAACGAGGTATCACGGGCCTCATTCTGACACATGTAGAAAACATTATGGCCATTTAAAAATCGTCACTCAACAGTCATTGATCAAGCCTGTGGGTTAATCTGGACCGTTGATTTTTTAACCTGCAAAAGAGAAATCCCACATGCATAAGAGATCAACACTTAATGATGAAATGTTCAGGCCCCTATGGATAGTTGGAATAGAACTTGGGCGACATGAGACCAACAAATGGTGGCATGATTTTTTCCATTTTTTTTAAACATTAGGAAAATAATTAAAAAACAAAAGATAAAATAAAAATCAAAGATAACCAAAATATTTACATTATTTTACATTTATCTACAATTATTATATTAATCCTATGTGAAAAAAGCTAAATGAATTACCCCATTAATGTAAATAATACAATTTACCAAAATTATCCTACTGCCCCACTAAATTTGAATGTGTGATCTGTGAGGAAGAAACACACATTTTTAAACATTAGGACCAATAAATTTTGTTATTCATTTAATCTACGAAAAACTAGTTATCCCTGAAAATAAAAAAAATGGAATTAAATAAAAAATTAAATTAAATTAAAAAAATAAAAAATAAATAAATAAACAAAAATATAAAAGTAATAAAATCAAAATAAGAAATAAAACAAGAAGTAATAAAATAACAAAAATTCAAACACACACACAAGAACGCCCCCATCATCATCGATTTTTTTTTTGAAATCTTACACTCCACACTATACTCCATTCCTTGACAACGATGCAATATCGCTAACAACATATCACACTCCCCAAGTCTCGACGATACGATCACACTTTAATTTTAATAATATTTAAAAATGGTTTCACAACCCTTCACGTTTTTACAAAACAAAGTTAATGAGTGAACGTATTCAAGAAAATATTAAAATATATATTTTTTATTAAACCATTATTCTAAAGCATTTCATCATAGGGATTTCTTGTGGTGAGAGGATAAGCTATGTCTCGTAAAAATCTTGATGACGATGGATTTTCACCGATTGACTCCTCTAGTATCGTCAATCACTCATTTCATCACCGTCTGGGTGAGGAGGTAAGTGGGTGTGGTAAGTTAGGTGAAATTGTTGACAACGACGTCAATGATCCCCCTAGCTCATACTCCCAACCATGTTCACGTGGCTAATAAACATTAAAAAAATTTAAAATATTCCCCCTTCCTTTGCACACTTTTCATTATGATTATTAAATTAATATCTGAATAAAACATAATATATTTTGCTATGTGTTTCAATGTGTTTTGGGAATAAGGATTGAAATATAATTTAATATAATTTCCAGAAATCCATAGAAAATAGGGATGCCTAGAAATTAGGACATGGGACTACGTGAAGTTTTAGGTGGGAAAGGGAAAATAAAAAAGGGTAAAAATATATACAAGTTAGGTTTTTGTTAAAAGTAAAAAAGTAAAAAAAATAAAATAAAAATGAAAAATGAAATAAAAATAATGGAAATTTAAATTAAAAGGAAATTTGATTTTTTTTTTTTGTTTTATTTATTTATTTTTATTTGATGTTAATTTATGAGAAAATATGTACATGTTAAATAATAAAAGATGGTTAGTTAATTAATCATAAATGGTTAAAAAAATAATTAAAATTACAATAAAAATACATTAAATAAAATACATAAAATATAAATATTTACAAAATAACAAAAAAAACAAAAATAAATGAAAATTGAAATAAAAATCAAATAACATAAAATATATATACAAAATTAAAATAAAATATTTAAAAATTATTTACAAAAATTAATAAAATAAAATAAAACAATATTAATATAATTACAAATTAGGAAAATTATGAAAAAATTAGACAAGTAGAGGTTCCACATCCCTTAGGTTCTACTGGTCAGGTTTTCGCATCTAGGGGCCAAAATTCAGAAAATGCCGTATAGGGTAGGATTCATGAAACCAGATGCTATGGAGAGGAGCAAGGACATAAGTGATCGAGGATGTGACAATTCAACTGAAATGAAGGGAAATTGATGAAGGAGAAAGGAATATGCTTCATATGATGATTTAACACCGCAAGTAGCGATAAGTAGAAAAAAAAAAGATCGATGCTAACACATCGTACGAAGCATGCTATTTCACTCAATATGCACATATTAGAGGGAGGAAAAACTTAGATTGCAAGGAGTGAGAGTGCCACCAAGCCCAGGAACAAGTCCTTATTCCGGACACTATGGGTGAATGCGATAGATAAATAACAAGTATTAGGCGATAGCTCAACAAGGACTCATAATCAAGAGTAGGAATGGGCTTTGGTGAAAGGTAAGACCAAGAGAGGGCCGAATATAAACCAATATGAAGAGGTTTGAGGAAAAAATCATGGGAAAGGTGGGTCCAACAACCTCAGGGGATTCAGACCTCAAGGTAACTGTAAGAAAAGGTAATCTACTTCCTAATAAGGAGAAGCTATGGAAAGAATCAAGGTCAAGGGTGTGGACATGGATCAAGAGATTCCCCCATAGGATTCTCAAGGTTGGAACGATCACGTAAATGAAGTGTCTCTACAAAATTTCTCCTGCAAAACAAAAGAATGATATCAACCATGCAATCAAAATAAGACTAGCTAATACAATAAACAATATATTCCCTTCCTTTAAACCGATTTATAAAATAGTGTTGGGTTTATTCAACAATAACATGGTGGATGTAGATGAGTGTCCTAAGACTACATGTGCTAATTTGAAACAAAAGAGTAGGATCCATATGCAAGAGAAAAATTATGAAGTCATGAAGCATAACATATCAACAAGAGGATGCCGAATTTAAATTAATCAATCAACAAATAATCAACCACAACCTCATCTAAGACATGCAATAGAACATCAAACCTTGTAGCCCATTAGGATCATCAAGCACTTCATAATCAAAAAATAGTCATAAAATAACATGTCAATTCCATCATACATATGTCAACAAAACATCATATGAAGACATTTGAAACTAACAAATCGAAAGGAATAATCAAGACCCATCAAAGATAGTCACCAATCAAGATTAAACCCCAAACTCCCTCAATGTAGGAAAATAGATAGAATTAGGCTCAAGCATTAGAGGATTAGGCAATATGTTTGAAATTTTAGTAGGGGGGCCCTTTTCTTTCTCTTGTAAAAGAAAAATTAAAGGGGGGGTTGTTGTGCTCACAACAAATGGCGACACATTGGAAGAACCAGTTATCTCTGTCAATAGAAGTTTAGGGCCCATACTTCAGATATGAGTTTTAAAGATAAGTTCAACAAACTACATACAATTTTTCAATAATCATGGGTACCACAATGATGCCAAAATTCTAAAAGATATAACCCAATATTTATAGTACTTGCAATCTAACACACCCTTTTCAAAGAGCCAAATAATGAGACAAATTTGACTGCACACTTTAGATTAAATTTGGTTCAACCATGGGTTTTAAATTTTATTAACAAGAAAATATCTACATAAGTGTGCTCCTCATCACTCTTTTCTCGTCATTTCTTCACTGCTAGTGAGTGTCCATAGCCCTGATGAAGTTGCCTTAGTACCATAGCATAGCCCTACTGCCAACAGGCATCCATAACCCCTACAAGTTTACTCGTACTTCCCACACTATTAATAGTGCTTCTAACTTCCTTTTTTATTCTAAAATATGTTCACCCTTTTAGATTTTAGATATAAATATGCATATGCACATAGGGTGTGAAAGAAGCGGGGTGATACGAGAGTTACTTTGATTTGTTGAGTAGATGTTATGAATTTTAGTTAAACCCACAGGCTTCCCCAAAAACCATCATAGTATTGGCCATTTTATTAATGTGAAGTGAGTGGAGCTTAAAGAAAAAGATACATAGACACTTTCCTATACTTGTGGATTATCATGGTACTCTAAGAAGGCACATGTGTTCCACCACAAATATCAATCCATACTTACAAATGAGAACTTTATAAATGCTCATTCAAATAGAGTATCCCATGCATCTTATGACTTGTAATAAAAATCTTTAGTATGTGACTAGAATTGACCAACCCCTCACCAAAATTTAAAGATTAATCCTCAAGGAAAACTAAGTAGTCAAATCAACTCGAGGAAATACCAATGGTCAAATCAAAATATGGAAGGAATATGTATAAATAGAAAGAAAAACTGAAACCATAAGTGAATTCATGAAAAGAAAACTAAACTAAAAGAAATATGAAGCTAGAATACCAGTCATCAAAAGGATGGAAACTGGTTGAAAAAGATAAGAATAGAACCCAACAACAAGTAATAAATCTTGCGACAACAACATAAAAAGTGTTTTCAGTGAAATATTGGAAAAGATGCCAAGAGAAACAACCAAACAAGAAAAGTTAACCATTCAACATCAAGCCCAATGAAAATATTCCCGGAGTTTCTAATATGAAATGAAGAACAAACCAAATTACAAGAATAAATGATCTAGTGAAAGAGATTTGCAACACAATTCTACAATCTAATTGTCACATCCAATTTTTCTTTTATTTAATGCAAAAAAACAATCATCTGGGACTATATTAGAACGGGTTAATGTAGATTCTCAGTCAAATTAAATTTTCAAAGACCAATTATATGAAACATTCTACAAACCCATAAGCTCTTAAGATTTCGTAACATAAACAATTCCTTTGCAATTTTGGAAATGTTGAATTCTCAATACCATAAATTACATTTCATATTTCTAATCCAAGCACCATTTTCTCTTTACCATAAAATTTAATCATTAATACCAAAGATTCATTATGATAATGAAAAGAGATATTACAACTATGAAGGTTATCAAAATGGTCATTAAAATCACTCCAAATGACAACTAGATCAGAAAACAATGTGAGAATAAATCAGTGATAATATATTTTTGATCAACTATTGAGTTGGTCACAATATTGGTTTATCAATATAAAAATATATCAAATGAATCTTAAGAATCCAATTTAGATTAATACTTCCCTAAGTTACTTTCATTTCAAGAGAAAAAATCTTGAGTTGTTGATTTCACAAGCCATTTCCTAACCTGCATAACAACAAAGAATGGTGTGATCAGATCTTAGATAGATTGGGAAGAATTCTTCCTCTAAATGACTGACTTATTGGAATGAAATTAAACTAAAATAAAGTGAAGATCAAAATTAAACTAATCCTAGGGAAAGCATTCTAAATTAATGTAAATTTAAACTATGTGGGTTGTCATAAAACTTTGTGTAAATGGAAGTACAATCATCAAGTATTTATCCATTGTTCATTCATCCAAATGTCATAGCCTTCTTCTTGAGATATGATCACTATGTGCTTTACCTCAGTATTATTTTCACTAAAAGAATTTAGTGTCATGATTGTTGTGAGATTTGGATCTTTGGACACAATGTCTTGTTCCTGAAATCAGAGTCAAACAAATTAAACAAATAGGATTATTAGACTCCAATTGCATTTATCTTTTAAAGATACCAATCCACCAACAAACATTAGTCATAAAAATCTGATTCAAATATTATCAACATTACACCCCAAAGTATGTGTTTCCTCTAATTATGGATGATAGTGATGTGAAACATTAGCATGATCATCTTCAACCTTGTGAGAGGAAAGAGGAAATCATTATGAAAAGGGAGAAATTAAAATACTCTTAAAGGGTACAAATGATCTTAGGTCACAACCTATATGGATTGACTTCCCCAACCCAAATGAATATACAATTAGAAATAAAAATTGAATGAAGTGATCAGGATCATATTTCTAATTGTTGATAAGATTGGTGTGATGGGAAATTCCATGAAACTGATAGCCTCAATCTCTCAAGAGTGTTCTAAGTAGAGAAAACATAAATTCCACTTCCTCAAACTTACACATGTCATAGAATAAGAGGAAAGTGAAATGAAAAATAAGATTCTATATCTTGTCTCTCAACTAGATAGGTTTTTCATTAAAAATAATGAGACATATAATACGGAAAACAAAATCATCAAGCTCATGAGTAAGAGGGTTGAAACTAGAAGATCTACCAGCATGACCCAAACATGCTTATCTTTTCTGATTATGAATAAACTGATTCTAAGATCAAAGAGTGCCGAAGAGTGCGGGACCCAATATATTAATGAGTTACAACCCACAATATATTCACATCTTGAAACTTATTATCATGGATAATATAAAAGTAAACGATGAAGATTTGAAATTGGAGTCTTAGAAGTTGCATTGACATATTCCATAAATATACTTACAACTCCCAAGATTTTGAATGGATTCAACATGAGATAAGTGTATAGTTCTCAACCATGATAACAATAAGATTACTTAAGAATGTAACCATAATGAGTGACCCAAAATCACCAAACGCAAATGATGGAGGATACCTTACAAGAAAATTTCATGTCTGAATATCCATCAGATTGACAATTCTAGGATTGAGACCTTAGTTAACTACTGAGTTGGGGAATAAAAGGATTGGTTCCAAAATAAATTTTATGAAGAAGATATTAGAAAAATATTTAAATAACCATGATGCCTAGAATTGTCAAAAAATGCATCTAGACAGTGTGAATGAATGCCTCTTGTTGATGTGTATGAGAGGAAGCTTGGGTGAAGAGAGATGCAAGATAATAGATGAAATATTTCCTTGAAAAACAAACTAAATAGAGCATAAGATGTATGCAACTAGTGTCTAGAAATTAAAACTAAAAGTGATAACATAAAATAACTCAAATGAAATAAAAAATCATCTAAGATCGTTATGCTAAAAAGGTCTATGCAGAAAATTAATGTTGGCTGAAAGTAATCAAAGAAAAATTCAATTGGAAAAGACACCATTTGTACAATTCCAAAACCAAGGAAAAAAAATATTATAAAGATATTCCAAGGAGTTGGAGTCGCTTGGATTTCAAATGGACATATCTTAGTCACTCAAACTTTCAATTTATTGTGTATGGGACATCAAAATCAGAACTTAAAAAAAATATGAACCAAGAAAACTTTTCTGATTAGAATTATGTATATATGAATATAGGACAAATATGAGTGCCTGTTTCATTACAAGAGGGAAAGAATAATACCCTTTTAAAATATCCCACTTGAGAGATAGCGCAATGCTACAAGAAGATTTAACATGGTGATAAGGCATAAAAATTAGTGATATAAAAATTGCTCAACACATAGAAAATTTGAGAATGAAATGAAGTAAAATTTCCCCCAAATTAAAATTAGATTGAAAAACCCAATCAAGGGAAATTAGTGGGGAGGCATTCTATTTCTTTTCATATTTGTTGATGATTTATGTACTATTCATCCAATAGTAAGTAAAAGATAAAAGAAAAAAACAAAGAACTAATTAAACAATGAGGAAGCAAAGGTAATGCTATGGAAGAAAAAGACGGCATTCTATTCTACCTTACTCCTATCCTATGCTACAAAAGGAAAAAAAAATAACTATGTAAATTCATAATGTCAATGTAGCCATCCTTGTAATCCCAAGCCTGCATACTAATGTTCAAGACAAAAGATTAGTGACAGAGATTTGAATAAAATTCGACTAAAAGTACAAGAAATTAACTCATGATAAATTCTATCCATCATGTATTCATTGGAACATTAGAAAAATACGATTCCTTTAACCATGCTTCAATTCTATCATAAAATATACCATTACTACCATATAATTGATAGAAGGAGTTCAATGGAAAGTAGCATATCAGATGAGAACCGTGCATATAATTCATGTGAAGTGTTCTTAGTGAGAGATTATTCAGAAAAATAATGTTTTTTATCCCTAAAAACAAGCCAAAAGAATAAGGGTCTAACATAACCATCGACATAGAACGAAGTACCTCATTATCTTGGCAAGCCTCCTTGGACTGATACTTTAGATAACCATCAACTTGAGACAAATTAGTTGAAACAAATGATCTACATGGATAGTTTTCACTGTGTCATGAGAGACAATTTCAAAACAATGGTGAGATCCACTAGTATCAACAATATTAGGTACAAAGGTACTTGAACAAGAAGCTTTCTACTAATAAAAAATGAAGATGAAAAAGGAGAAGACATGGTCTGATACACATCTGTTACAACATTCCCTTCATCCCATGAGAAAGGTTGATAAGGCTTGGTTGTGATTAGTTCATGGGAAGAGGCCTTATCCTATCTATGTTCCATATGCACACCACCACCATCAAGTAATTCAAAAGGGGTCATCCCCTTTTATTTTATTTGAATAGAACAATGGGTGGCTTCCTATAAAATAAAATCAAAGAGATCAGGATACAAAAAATAATAAGTGGCAGAATTGAGAGAATTAAAAACCTCTCTAGAACAAGATTTTTTTTCAGAAAGTGACTCCCTAAATGGTATTTCCTCCTCTTTAATATCATCGATGATTGATTGTGAATCAATGGGCTTCACACTAGGCAGGGTTTCACAATCAAAACATTCTTCCTCAAGATAATTTTCCTCGTTCAAGCAAACAGCGGATTTCTATGATAAACAATGTATGTCTTGTAAGTGTATTTCTTATCCTGAAGTGAAAATATCAACATGGTTGTTTTTCTCCTACACAATATGAGAATATGAAATGTATTCCAAAACATATTCATGGTTAGAATAGAGAAGCAAGTCATAAGAATCATTAGAACAAGAGGTTTCAATAAATGATCTATCAACAATAGGAAAACATTATTTCTCTATTTCAGTTATACAAGGAGAATTTGTAACAACATAACAATCCAAATCAAAAGGAACTGATTCCAAATTGTCCATGGGTGAGGAAGAATTCATTTCATGAGTGTTTATATCTTCTTCATTAGCAAAATGTTCAACATTTAAGTCTCTCCCCATAGTTTCCTCTTTCATTTCTTGTGATGGGAAAGAAGAGAGAGGATAATGATATCCTGACATAACCATCGGTGTGACCCAAAGTGTCCCATTATCAATAGGAAAACCATCCTCTTGGTCAACTACATAAAAATTTGAACTTGAATTTACAACACACGAGGTATCTTTTTCGTCACAAGGAAGGAAAGGGGGAATGGAGTGGTGGCAGGACACATAGGTAGGTACAATATAAAAAAAACACCTCCATAAAGGGATTTGGGATGGAGCCATTAGTAAATTAAAATAAAAAAATTAACAATAATGACTCCACAGGCTCAACTTGTCATTTGGCCCTCCTTCTAGTGCCATTTTGTTGACTGGTCCAAATGGCCTGTCAAGAAGATGAAGGAGAACACCCAATGGCAGGTCCCAATCATACCTACTCCCGTTTGGTGTAGCATTTCCTACATGTTAATGGGCCTCACTGCTGCTCAAAAATAAAATGGGAAAGACAACAGATTCCCCCCCAAAGAATTCTATTTAATGCTAAGGCTAATACAAATAAAAGAAAATTAATCTAATCTTAACTAATTCTAATATATCCCGGGAGAAGAATAATAGATGAGCACAAATTAAGATGATATCTTGAGCAACATAAATAGTTCATGACAAAAAAGACATGTTAACACAATAATATTGCATATGCCATCTCAAATAATTGAAGAGGAGACCGGTAACATCATCCCTGCACTCATTAGAAATCACACCAACATAAGAATTCTTAATACTAAGCACACAAATAGTTAATATGATCAATATCCAAAAAAATTAATCAAGAAATACAAATGTAGAATAGTCCCACAAATATTTTCAAATAATGACTTCAGAATGTCTTCTTCTCTTTATTACTCAAAAGTAATAGTATCATCTTTTTTACAAAGGGAATAAGTCAATATTCTATCCTACGAGTTCTATTTTATAAGACAAGAGAGAAACTCTTCAATTCTCATGACTCTTCGTTTCCTTTTTCTTTTATTTTTTTACATCCCGAAAATGAATATGTGAGCAGTACAAAGAGAAACCGAACAAACCCATGAGCCATCATTTTCACCTTAAGGAAGTTTACAAATGATATTCATTAATAAACAATCATTGACTTTGTCAATTAGCATTATCTTATGTTCCTCGATTTTTTTTTGATGTTTTTGGCTTTGTCCTTCTAAATGAAATAATTATATATTCTTTTCCTCTGTCTCATCTTTCTAACGATCCCTTGTTGGTCTAATTTTGTTGCTTATAGCTCAAGATATGATTGTTTGAAATCTACATATTCGGTTCTTCATATGAATTCAGGTTCCACATGTATTTTGGATTTTTGAACCTTTTTTTCTCTCAATATGCTAGCATTTTCTATCCCATCTTTTTCTTCTCTCCTTAATGTTTCCGTCGAGTCCTCCTTGGCTTGATTTTGTTTTCCATGGCTCCAGATATGACAGTTTGAAGTTGGTATGGCCATTTTTTCCTCTAAATTCATGGTCTACTGTTTTCCACATTTTCTTACGTCTTTTGTCACATGTTTGGCCTGGAGACCTTTTCCATTGCATTCCTATGTCCTATACCTTTCAACGAGATATCATGGGCCTCATTCTGACATGTGTGAAAAAGTTATGGTCATTTAAAAATAATCACTCAACAGTCATTGATCAAGCTCGTGGGTTAATGTGGACCGTTGATTTTTTAACAAGAAAAAGAGAAATCCCACCTGCACAAGAGATCAACACTTAGTGATGAAATGGTTTAGCTCTTACGAATAGTTGGAATAGAACCCGAGTGGCATGGGACCGATGACTTGTAGCATGATTTTTTCCAATTTTCCATTTTTTTAAACATTAGGAAAATAATTAAAAAACAAAAGATAAAATAAAAATCAAAGTTAACCAAATTATTTACATTATTTTACATCTATCTACAATTATTAATAAAAATTAACAAAAACTAATTACCTTAATCCTATGTAAAAGAAAGCTAAACTAATTACCTCGTTAATGTAAATAATAAAAATTACCAAAATTACCCCCTTGTTGAATTTGAACCTATGACCTCTAAGGAAATAACACATGTTTTTAACCATTAGGACCAATCAAATTTGTTATTCATTTAATCTAAAAAAAACTGGTTTTCTGTGAAAAAAAAGGAATTAAATAAAAAATAAAAATAAAAATATTAAAAAATAAAATTAATAAAAAAAGAAAAAATATAAAAATAATAAAATCAAAATAAGAAATAAAACAAGAAATAATAAAACAACAAAAATAAAAATAAAAATAAAAATAAAATAAAAATAAAAATAAATTAATTAAAAAACAAATAAATATCGCACTCCCCAAGTCTCGACGATCTGATCACACTTTACATTTAATAATATTTAAAAATCGTAACGTGACCGTTCACGTTTTTTCAAAAGAAAGTCAATGAGTGAATGTATTCAAGGAAATATTAATTTTTTTTTTTTTTATTAAACCATTATTCTAAAGCATGTCATCGTCGGGATTTCCCATGGTGAGGGGATAAGGTATGTCTCGTAAAAATCCCGACGACGATGGCTTATTGCCAATTGAACTCCTCCCGTATCACCGATCACACATTTCACTTGTTCTCCCATAAAGTTTAAAACATTAATTAATCCATGTGTGCACAATATTCGAGGGGTACTAAAATACTATTTTAAATATAATATTCCTCAGGTGTGGTACATGCATCTTCGTCGGGGAGAGGAGGTATTTGAGTGTGGTAAGTTAAGTGAAATCTAGGACCTGAGAGTAGGTGAAGTTTTAGGTGGGAAAGGGAAAATAAAAAAAGGGTAAACAAATATACAAGTTAGGTTTTTTAAAAAAGTAAAAAAATAAATTGAAAAATTAAATGAAAATCATGAAAATTTAAATTAAAAGGAAATTTGATTTGTTATTAATATTATTTGAAGTTCATTTATGAGAAAATATGTACATGTTAAATAGTAAAAAATGATTAATTTATTAATCATAAATGGTTAACAAAAATAATTAAAATTATAACAAAAATACATTAAATAAAATACATAAAATATAAATATTTACAAAATAAAATAAATAAAAACAAAAATAAATTAAAATTGAAATAAAAATCAATTAACATAAAATATATATACAAAACTAAAATAAAATATTTATAAAAATTATTTACAAAAATTTATAAAATAAATTAATATTATTACAAATTATAAATTAGGAAAATTAGGAGCAAATTAGACAAGTCGAAGTTCCATGTCCTCTAGGTTTTACTGGTCAAGGTTCTGCACCTAGGGGCCAAAATTCAGAAAAAGGCGTATAGGGTAGGATTCATGAAACCGAGCACTATGGAGAGGAGCGAGGAAAGATGTGATTGAGGATGTGGTGATTCGACTGGAATGAAGGGAAATCGATGAAGGAGAAAGGACGATGCTTAGTGAGACGATTTAACATCACAATTAGCGACAAGCAGAAAAAATAAGATCGATGCTAACCCAACGTACGAAACATTCTAGTCCACTCAATATGTTTATCTCAAAGGGAGGACAAGCTTATATTAAAAGGAGCGAGAGCGCCACCAAGTCCAGGAATAGTTCCTTACGCCAGACACTATGGGTGAATGCGACATATAACTAACAAGCATCATGCGACAATTTGACAAACACCTATAATCAAGAGTAGGAATGGGCTTTGGAAAAAGGTAAGACTAAGAGAGGGCTCGATATAAACCAATATGAAGAGGTTTGAGGACATGATCACGGGAAAGGTGGATCTGACAGCCTCGGGGGCTTCAGACCTCGAGGCAACTGTAAGCGAAGGTAATCTACTTCCCAATAAGGAAAAGTTATGGAAAGAATCAAGGTCAAGGGTGTGGACAAGGATTAAGAGATTCCCCCACAGGATTCTCAAGGCTGGAATGGTCACGTGAATGAAGTGTCTCTACAAACCTAGTCCTGCAAAATAAAAGTATGATATCAACCATGTAATCAAAAGAAGACTAGATAGTACAATAGAAAATATATTCCCTTCCTTCAAACCAATTTATAAAAGAGTGTTGGGTTTATACAACAATAACACGGTGGTTGTAGATGAGTGTCCCTACATGTGCTAATTCGAAACAAAAGAGTAGGATCCATATGCAAGAGCATAATTATGAAGTAATGAAGCATAACATGTCAGCAAGAGGATGCACAATTTGAATTAAACAATCAACAAATAATCAACCACAACCTCATCCAAGAGAAGCAATAAAACGTCAAACCTTGTAGCCACATAGGATCATCAAGCACTTCAGAATCAACAAATAGTATGAAAATAATGCATCAATTCCATCATACACATGTCAACGAAACATCATATGAAGACATTTGAAATCAACAGATCAAAAGGAATAATAAGCACCCATCTAAGATAGTCATCAATTAAGATAAAATCCCAAACTCCCGCAATGTAGGCAAAGAAATAACATTAGGATCAAGTAGTAGAGGATTAGAAAATAGGTTTGAAATTTTATTAGGGGGGGCCTTTCCTTTCACTTGTAAAATCAAAAGTATAGGGGGGTTGTTGTGGTCACAACAGGTCCCTGGTTCTAATTATTTTGCTTCCATTTCCTCATGTTTTTCTCCCATTATGATTAGGAGGAAGGGGAGGATTCTATCGCTCATAAAGATTTCCTTGTGAAGGAGGTGCAGGTAGACTAGCATGGGTAGGGGATGCACTCGTGGGTGGAGAAGATGTTGTTGTTGGTGGACTAGGAAAATGGTAATAAGGATTTTTGGTAGTCCCACAAGAGGGATTTACACACGAGGGACCCTGACCATGGTAATGCGACTAAGATGGAGGTGCAAGTTAGCATGTATTCACACTCACCTAAGATGAGTCACATGACTAATCCTGAGGTGGGGTTGGGTATCCATAAGGAGTGGGGGACCCAAAATAAGAAGAGACATATCCACTAATTCTAAGTGGTGGTGTTGGTGGACATGTTAGAGAGACAGAGCCAATGAGACCATCGGTTATATGGGAGGTTTTGGGAGTGGCTAAGTCCCCTGATCATGAACGAGGGGAATTAGGGAGGATCATGTAAAGGTACCTAGACTCTACATAAATCAATTCGTATTGTTGGGAATTTTGGATAACCTCTTCCTCATTTTTGGGAAATGTCATAGTGACATCCTTGGCAATGGGAGGAAGGAGGGAATTTAGGAAGAGATCCTTGAGGAAAATGTCATCGAGCTTGGATTTTTACAAGCCACGCCTTCTGTGCCACTCATGGATGTGGTCCAAGATGTGGATGGAAGTGGTTTGGTGACATGTGGTGAATATTTCAATCCCTAGGTCATGACGAACAAGTAATTGGAAAAAGGTGAGGAACACCTTCATAATGAAGTCAAAGGTCTAGTGAGAGTTCCCTAGTTAATCTATGTACCACTTTGTAGTGACACCCATCAAGGTTGTTTGGAAAAGATGAATCCTGATGGAGTATTTCGTTATGGAGTTCGATGAACACCATAAGTGGAAGGACATCACATGGTTTGGAAGGTCTTCTCTTGACTTGCCCTCAAATTTGGGGATGTCAGAGGGAAACTTGGTGGGCATGGGGGGGAAGTTAGGATCATTGATCAACTAGTTCAGGTCACAGATACTCAACCTGGCCATTAAAAGAAAGGAGGTTGAGGTATTTCCATCCATGGGGGAACTAGGAGGGGATGGTCCTGGTGAAGGATGTATAGGGTGAGAAGTGGATGTACCAATACCTTTCATTAGGGATGGGGGTTTCGACTCTGAGGAGATAGAACTGGAAGAGGGACTAAGGCGAAGGCCTTTCCTTTTTGGGTGGATACAAGGGCATGTCAGATGGGAAACTTGAGGTGAAGGTCTTTCATCCTACACGAATGTCAATTTAAGGGAGAAATGGTGTCCAATGTGAGTTTTGAATTTCAAATTTGTTTCATTGGTTTTGTTTTGCAACTTGTTTTGGTGTGTTGATGAGTTTTTGTATTTGATTTCAACTACTTAAAGATAAATTTTGATGGCATAAAATAAAATGCTAAAAGTAAAGAACATTTGAAAAGAAGGTACAATAAATTTTGATGGACACAAAAAACCAAATCAAAAGGACTAAGGGCTGAATTTTCCTTTTGAAAAATAGAAGGAGTGATGCATCTACAATAAGGAATCTAAAAATGAAAAATTTTCCTTCAAAAAAAAACTACAACTAAATTGCAATGGTGAATCCCTACTAAAAAAAAAGAAACTAATGTTATTTCTCTTCATTAAATGTTTACATATGCAACTACAAGTTATTCAAGGTTCTGCAACATCAATCAAATGGAAGCCAATGGCTGTAGCAATCAACAATGAATTATGTGCAATTAAATCAAACCTATGGTCCTACCCTATATGATTCTTTATTTCTCATTGGATGCATTTGAAATGGTATGAAAATCAAGAAAATAAATTGAGGGAAGGACAACAGTCAAGTGGTAGATCTACAACATATTTGCAACAACAAACAGGGAGCCAAACCCTCAAGAAACCCCTTGAGGAAAATGAATCAAAACCCCTTGGGGTTGTTCCTTAATTCATATGGTTTAGTTAGGGTTTTTAAACCACCTAACAAACTCTCAAACTAGAGGTAACTACAGGCCCTAAAAATTATCTATAATAAGCAAATTAAACACTGAAAGAAGGAATAAATTCAAAAATTGATCAGTGTGGGAAAAACTTGGATAAGTGCATTGAGTAGTGGAGGAAAAAGAATTGATTCCTGATTTGACTAATGGAAAAAAAGTCACCAGAATTTGCATTTACCAATGGTATAAAAGTGCGCAAAATTTTCATTGAGAAGTGGCAGAAAACTACCCAATTTATGCGTTGACCAATGGCAGAAAAGGGCCAAAAAGTGTATTGGGAATTTGTTTTTGGAGGAGATATGTGGCTCAAGATATGAGGGTTTCTTGATGGATTTTTGACACATTTTACCTATGAAAATGAATAGAAAACTACATGAAGGTAAAAACCCACAAAAAACTCAATAAAAACCTACAAAAATAAGAAAAACATTGTGTACCACGCACCCACAACCAAGGATCATGAATAAAAATCAGATCCTCAGTGGAGTCACAATTGTATTGGTGTATATCTTCAACAAGGGTGAGAAAATATACAAACTTTGTGGTTGATTCAAATCTACAAACAAAAGTGGGTGAGAAAATAATAAACCCCAGCTCTCTTTTAATTAAATATCTTCAGATCTATCATATTCAAAAATAGAAAATACATGCAACATAAAATATAACTGAATAACAAAAGATATTAAGAATCAATATGATATCTATAATTCACAATAACTAGAGTACAAAATAAGATACACCTATGAAGAGACCGATGACGACAAATTCCTCTTGCTGGCTGCTCCATGGGAGGGTTCTTGTTTCTTTCCTGTATGTGTGGTAGCACTTGCTAGAATTATCCTCTTGGATGAAAGTAGCCATGGTGAGATGGAGCTAAAAGGTCAATGGAAATTTCAGTAGAATCTTTGTACTCTCATGAAAAGTCATATGGAAATGGTATGAATCTCTTTATTTTATAGGAAAAACAGTGGTTATTCTTGATATGGTCAAAATAATAAAATATTACATTTAACCAAATCAATTTTAACCACTAATTTGAATTTTTCCTTTAATTTAAATAAAATAAAGAGGGGAAAATGCATAAATGGGGATTATGGTTTTAATTAAGTGAAATAACTCGGGAAAAATGGGTTTTCCTAAGTTATGCAAGGGAATATTGGTGTGAAAGTGTGTATGACAAGTAATACATGGACTATGATGGTGCATATAGGTAAGGTTTATCCTTTTGGGCTAGGTGTGCAAATAAATGGTGATAATAGGGAGTGGTGGGAGAGATGGGTATATGTGGGGAAGATAGAGAAGAGAGGGATAGAAGGGTAGAAAGGGAGAAAGAGAGTGTGTGTGAGAGAGAGTGTGAGGCATGGCAAGGAAAGGTCTAGGTCTAGGTCATGGTTTAATGGTAGCTTTGCAATTTGTTTTCTTTGCTAGTATGAATTTCCTTGAGGCCGACATATCATATCAAAGTAGGTATAAGATTTGGTAATTTCATGTATTCTACAAAGTAATCTTTTCTATGTGAGTGTATTAATCAATATCTATGTGTAGATTAAAGATGATGAAATATAGAGAAGCAAAAAGTCATGGCGTGTGATGCAGGAGCATCGTACAAAGCCAAAGCATGTGGCTAGCCAAAGGAACAACTGGACGCGCAGATGGAAAAAAGGACACGTTTTTATCAAAATGTTTTGAATTTTGAAATCTGAAGCATTAATGTAATAGCTAGGAGAAGCATACTTAAATTTATGTGTTGGAGATATGAATAGATCTGGAGAAATTACTCTCATCTGTCGGATGTAATAGGCATTTAAGTCTGTTAATGTGAAGTAGGTAGATATGAATGTTAGATTAGACAGTTTAGAAGCGTAGGAGGGAAAACAGATATAGACATGCTCACCCTTGTATCATCGTAACATAAAGATTATTATCATTCAGAATTCATAAGATGGAGAGTTGTAGCAGAGAGATGTAGAGAAGAACCAATGTACAGGAGCACTTGAGTTAATATATGAAACTTTGACGCAATTTTCATGGTGTTGTGATGCTTACTGTTTACATTAGTTGAAAGGTATGTTTACAGTTGGTTTGTTTCTCTGTTATGCATTTATCTCAATGTTGTGTTGTGTGTATGATTTCATGTTGAATGTATGAAGTAAGAGAGAGAAGAAGAATGAGTTTCAATTGTTTCTCTCCCTGAGAATTTCTGCAAGGAGTGCAGTGAATGTCCGCAAGGTGTGCATTGATGAGGATCTGAGTTTTATCTCAGAAAGCTCAGGAGAGATATCGTTGTTCTCATATCAACAAAAGTGTGGGTGAAGCATAGAGTCGTGCAAGGTGTGCGCAGGCTGGTTTAAATCTTTGAACTTATCAATCAAAGGGAAAGTTGAAGGACTATTGTTGCAAAGAGTGCATAGGGTTGAAGACTCAAATAACCAGAGGTTATTTGAAAGTCACCGCAAGGAGTGCGAGCAGGATTCCTTTTGGAAGGCTTGAGTTTGCAAGTGAAAGCTCAAGAAGGATAACACCTTTGAAGTGTTCAAAGGGAGACGAAGATCGAAATCGTCTCATAGAAGTCAAGTTCAGGAAGGAGAACACCGAGTTGTTTGGGCAGAAGCCATCGAGAAGTGAATTGAGCAGTCAAAATTCTCCGTGGAGAGCTCGTGAAATCGCGAGGACCGTAGGATCCAGTGGAGCTGTAAGGTGGTTAGGAGTTGGACGAACTCACCTCCCTAATATCAAGAATCAACGAGAACCATTGATCATGGTCAATAAGAGCCGTTGATATCGTTTCAACCCACATCGTTGGATCATTTCGCGAACTCGGGGTTCGTGAGTTTGGAGGGAAAACCAAATTATTTGGTTTTGTGAAGTCCCGATTTGCGAGGAGTAGGGAAGAAGATCTAGACCGTTGGATCCAAGTCACGGGAGAACCATCGGATTAGAACCTTCACGGGGTATTGTGCATTGGGGGTTCGGGGGTTGAAAGAATTTCTTTTCGACTGCGAAGTCGCGAAGTGCCGAGCGGCGAGGGCTTGTGTGAATAGGTGGCACATCCATTAAGTGGGACCGCGAGGTTGATAGGTGGCGTAACAACAAGCGCCCAGAGAAAGGTGGAAGCGGGTGACAGGTGGAGGACACACGTCGCCTGGGAAGGAGTCAAACCATAGTTGACTTATCGCGTCTCAGAAATTCGCAAAGGAGGAGTACGGGGGATCAACACTCCAACTCATGGAGTTGTGAGTTGTGAGGGGTGCTAGAGTTAGGCCCTAGCCAGTGGTCACTTGTAGAGGCGCTAGCAAGGAAGGGGCCATATTCGTATCACATTCTTGGGTATTGGAGGTTTGGAGTCGAGGGTCTTCGATTCAAGAACTCGCGAGATCGTGAGTCATGAAAGGTGCTTGCGCTAAGGCCCGGGTTGTGGTCATGTGGAGGTGAAGAACCACACCTGGTGCACGTGGTGTAGGTGGAGTTTTCGTGAAGGACCCATGGATCATATTCATTGAAGGTTTCAACAAGGAACCAAAGGAGCCGCTTCAGCTCGAGGAGAATTTAGAATGATCTTGTACAGATCTCGGACAGAGGGTCGGGGGTTTTCTGCATCAGAGTGGTATCAGAGCCTGATTTTGTCTGTATATTTCAGGCAGAGGGAGCTAGAGAAAACAGAGTAGTCTGATACGCATCAGTGTGGTATCAGATCCTAGAACAATTTCTTTGCTTTCTGTAGCAGAGAAAAGGGAGAAAATTTTACAGCCATGCCATCGAGAAGAAGAGAAGGAAAATACCTGATCCAGCAGTGGAAAGAGAAATGCCAAGAAGAAGAGATAGGAAAATACCTGATCCAGCAGTGGAAAGAGAAATGTATGAATTACGTGCCAGGCTTGATGCTATGGAGACAACACAGAGGCGCACAGTCGACGCTGGGGATATCAGCGAGGCTGAAAGTGAAAATGAAGCTGGAAATGAAGGAGAAGAAGTTGCAGTCAAAGATGCTGCAGAAGAATGCCTATTTAGGGCTATTGCAAGGATAGGTGCTAGAGAAAAAATGGACATTCCAGTGTGATGCAGGAGCATCGCTCACTCAATCAAGCGAGCCAGCGCGAGGAGGCAAAAGGGACAGCTGGACAGTGCCAGCATTCAAATTTTGAAACATTGTAATATGGCTGCGCCAAACATTAAATGTTTTGATGTGATGAAGCGCACTTTGTATATGTAACGGACCTTGAGCGGATAAGCTCTCGTCCTTAGGTAGCTGAGGCATTTACTTAAATT
>ML795262.1:150556-160889 GCA_009831015.1 Picea engelmannii
AGTGGACAGCCGAGGCTGAGAGGAGCTTCAATCTGCTGAAGCGAAAGATAACCGAGCAGCCAGTGTTAGTGCTGCCTGACTTTCAGAAGACCTTCCAGGTGAAGTGTGATGCTAGTGGGTACGCTGTTGGAGGGGTCTTAAGTCAGGATGACAGGCCTGTGGCATATTACAGCGAGAAGCTGGATGATGCAAAGTTAAAATACTCCACATATGACAAAGAATTCTATGCCATTATCCAGGCATTGAAAAAGTGGAGGCATTATCTCATCCCCAAGGAGTTTGTTCTCTACAGTGATAATCACGCATTGCAATTCGTGAGTCAGCAGGAGAAGTTGAATCAGAAGCATGCGAAGTGGGTGGAGTACATGCAGAAATTCACATTCGTGATCAAGCACATTTCGGGGACTGCGAACAAGGTCGCTGACGCCTTGAGCAGGAAGTGCTTGTTGCTGCAGGAGTTCAGAGTCAAAACCTTGGGTTTTGAAAATCTGAAAGATATGTATGCAGGTGACGCAGATTTCGGCGAGGCATACGAGGCAGCTGAGAATCCAGTTCTCAGGGATAGGAGTCCATGGATTGACTACCTGATCCAGGATGGATTGCTTTTTAAAGGCAACCAACTGTGTATTCCAGGTTGCTCTATGAGAGAGAATTTGGTAAAAGAGAAACACAGCGGAGGACTAGCAGGTCATTTTGGACATGACAAAACATTCGCCAAGCTGAGCGAATCGTATTTTTGGCCGGGCATGCGTACAGATGTGAAGCGTTTTTTTGACAGGTGCAGGATATGTCAACACGCGAAGGGCCGAAGGCAGAACACAGGGTTCTATCAGCCATTGCCCATACCTGAGAGGCCATGGGAAGCCATTAGTATGGATTTTGTTCTGGGGTTACCGAGAACTCAGCGAGGAGTTGATTCCATCTTTGTTGTGGTGGACAGGTTTTCAAAGATGGAACATTTTATTCCGTGTCATAAGACAAGCGATGCCACACACATCGCAAATTTGTTTTTCAAAGAAATCGTGCGATTGCATGGATTGCCGAGAAGCATCGTCTCGGATCGGGATACCAAATTCATAGGTCATTTTTGGAGGACGCTATGGAAGAAGCTAGGGACTGAATTGGCATTCAGCTCAGCATACCATCCGCAGACAGATGGGCAGACCGAAGTAGTCAACAGAAGCTTGGGAGATCTGTTGAGGAGCCTGGTGACGGAGCATCACACCAGTTGGGATCAGATCTTACCACAGGCAGAGTTTGCGTACAACGATTCTGTGAATCGGAGTACAGGTAAGAGTCTGTTTCAGATTTTATATGGGACACAGCCGAGGGGAGTGTCTGAGCTCAGGGAGCCAGAACAGGCTGAGACTAGCAGCGCGAGAGCTGAGGAGTTCGCTGAGGCGATGAAAGAACTTCACACGGAGGTGAAGCAACGACTGTAGAAGACGAATCAAGAGTACAAGCGCAGAGCCGATCAGAGAAGAAGGCAACTTCAGTTTGAAGTTGGAGACATGGTTCTGGCACACTTGAGGAAGGAAAGGTTCCCACGGGGGACATATAACAAGCTCAAGATGAAGAAGATCGGGCCATGCAGAATTCTGAGGAAATTCGGCGAGAATGCATATGAGCTTGAGTTGCCAGAGGGCATCGGAATATCTCCGATTTTCAATATTTCGGATTTATATCCCTACAGGACGGAAGAAACAAGAACTGGAACAGAAGAGCCAGTGGTCCAGTGGCAGAAGCAATTGCCAGTTGCACAGAAACTGCAGATGGAGTGCATACTGGACAAGCGAGTAAGTAAGAAGACCAGGAGGAAGCAGTATTTCGAATACCTGGTGAAATGGAAGAACCGCCCAGTGGAGGATGCCAGCTGGGAGACAGAAGCAGTGATTTTGAAGCATGGGCAGACTGTACAGGAGCTCATGGACAGGAGCCCATGAAATATTTTGAGTCGAGGAGTATGATGTAGGAGCATCGCTCACTCAATCAAACGAGCCAGCGCGAGGAGGCAAAAGGGACAGCTGGACAGCGCCAGCATTCAAATTTTGAAACATTGTAATATGGTTGCGCCAAACATTAAATGTTTTGATGTGATGAAGCGCACTTTGTATATGTAACGGACCTTGAGCGGATAAGCTCTCGTCCTTAGGTAGCTGAGGCATTTACTTAAATTTAATGCAAGTAGATAGAATAATTAACTGTAGATTAGACAGTTTAGMTTTCGAGAGGGAAAACGGAGTATAGACACCCTCCCWTGTATCATTGTATTATTCCATTCAACATTCATCAAGMATTAGCATTAGAGAAGAAGAGAGCAGAGCAGAGAGAGCTGGTAAAAASAACTTCCATGTACAGTTATTGAATTAATAGGAAGAGCCCTGATTCAATTCCATGGACRTGTTTGAGCTCTGTGTGTTGTTGATACTATGCTTGTGCATGTTTGCTTCCTTTTATGCTTATCTTTTATATGCTGCGTATGTGATCGCATATCAGGTTCGAAACCTGAGAGATGAGTGAATGAGTTTCAATTGTTTCTCTGCTTAGGCCAGGAGATTCCTGCATCGAGTGCAGTTGAATACCTCCACATAGAGTGCGTCGAGGAGGCTAAGTAGTTGAACTTTTGTTCTCTTTCGCCCAGAGTTGTGTTGAGTTGTTCGAGCCTTGCAGGTGAGTGCAGGTTGGACGTGGAGTCTCAGTAGTAAGTCTGAGAAGGAAAGGGGCGAGGCTGTTGCCAGCGTGAGTGCACAGGACCCAGAAGAATTTCAATACTTGGAGAGTGGTTGAAGGTTGGAGGGTGCGTAGAGTGCGTGAAAGTTCTCTGAAGGAGTCGGAGGAACAAAGCTCAGGAAAGATAGTACCTTTGTTTTCAGTACCGTGGACAAGGGTGGTGAACGGAGAAACTCTTCAAGAAGAAGAGAATCGACGACTTGAATCGTCGTGGAGAATCTTTAAGATTGCGACCTAACTTGGGGATCAGAGGTATCGGGAGTTCGCGACGGAAGACCCTTGCTTCTCGTAGCGTGAGGTCATGAGAACACGAAAACACGACGCCCCGGAATGCCTTGCATGGGGTATGTCGAAATCAAATGATGTGACAGGTGGTCTCGGGATATCGGATCTCAGGAGCGGGAAGCCTCAAGTCTGATCTCGGGAGTAACGAAGATCGCGAAGTCGCGGGGTTTCCGAGTCATCGGCATCTCGACACTTCGGGTCTCGGAGGTTGAGGACTCGAAGGTATAAGAACGCTAGTCGCGAGTCGCGATAGCACGAGATTCCGATACGCCGAGGAGGGGTCAACGTTGACCAGAATATCGGGTCTCGGAATCCGAGAGTCCAGTTCCCCGTTGTGGAATTCGCGAAGTCGCGAGAGCCGATCCTTCATTGACTAAGGAAGAGAGGATCGCCGGAAGTAACTGTGGGTAAAGGACTCCGGATGAAGTCGGAGAGTTGATAATTCCTCGGGCCGTGGAGAAAGAGAAGGTCCTGGTGGGCGACCGGCTTGTGAGGGGCAGGTTGCGTCACAGTGTATGAGGGAAACTTGGATGTTGAAGAGATTCTAGACTGGATTAGAGCTCTAGACAAATACTTCAACTACGAGGATGTCGAGGAAGACAGGAAAGTCAAACATGCCATTACTAGACTTAAAGGGCATGCAACACTATGGTGGGATGAAATGCAGGCTCACAGACGCTGCAAGGGCAAGCAAAAAATCAAAAGCTGGGATAGAATGGTTGCAAAAATGAAAGCCAAATTCATACCCAGGGATTATCAAATTACTCTATTTCGGAGGATGCAGAACTTGAGATAGAAGCTAATGTCAGTGAAAGAATACACTGAAGAATTCTATAGGATAAACATCAGAGCAGGTCATCAGGAAAGAGATGATGAAAAAGTTGCCAGGTACATGAATGGTCTACGGTATGACATTCAAGATGAGATGAGCATGCTGACCATTCGAAATGTGGAAGATGTTTATCAGATAGCTCTGAAAGTTGAAGAGAAGATGAGCCAGAAGCAAGGTCAAAGAGGCCGAGGTAGAAGTCAATCCAGAGGCAAAACAATTGCCCAAGACAGAACTCAGAAACCTAAAGAAGAGGGGAAGAAACCTCAACCTGAGAGAGGAGGAAGCTCACAAGGAAGGCAGTATGCTGATAAAAATACTTTTCCTCGAACCAAAGGAAGAGGAAGAGGTAGAGGAGGTGAAGTGAAATGCTTCGTCTGTGGAAAAATCAGACATAAATCCTATGGGTGTCTAGATAAGAAGAAATATGGTGGTGAAACTCACATTGTTGAAGCTCAAGGATGGAATGTTGAGGCAGAAGACACTAAGGGTGGAAGATCCTTAATGATGAGGAAAGTTCTCTTGAAGCCAAAGAAGGAGGCAGAGAACCCAACCCAAAGAAACAATTTGTTTCAGACTTCTTACAAAACTAAAGACAGAGTATGCAAGGTCATAGTGGACAACGGTAGCATAAACAATCTCGTATCTACAGAGATGGTAGAAAAGCTGGAGCTGGAGACTGTTTCACATCCAAGCCCATACAAAGTTTCGTGGCTACAAAAAGGACATCAAGTAAATGTCACTAAACAATGTTTAGTTGAATTTAAAATAGGAGGATATAAAGATGAAATATTATGTGATGTCATTCCCATGGATGTTTGTCATCTATTGCTGGGTAGACCATGGCAATATGGAAAAAACGTGGTTCATGATGGGAGGAAGAACACGTACACCCTGGAGAAAAATGGTAGGACTCACATGTTGCTGTCGATTAAGGATAAAGAGGTGAAAACAGAAATGAGCAACAATGTACTTCTCATGAGTGGGAAGGAATTTCTTAATGAGGTTAAGAAGAAGGAAGACACAAAATTTATTATGGTCAGAAAGCCCAAAATTGTTTTGACCAGTACGAGAATAGATGATTTACTAGAAGAAATCTAGGAGTTGCTGGGAGAGTTTGCTGATATAGTAGTGGACAAACTACCTTGTTCGTTGCCACCTATTAGGAGTATAAGTCATCATATCGATCTTATACCTGGAGCTAGTTTGCTGAACAAAGCAGCATATCGGTTGATGCCGCAGGAAAATGAAGAAGTTAAGAGACAGGTCCAAGAGTTAATGGACAAAGGATTGATTTGAGAAAGCTTGAGTCCATGCGCCATTCCGATAGTGCTCAGCCCAAAGAAAGATGGAGGCTGGAGAATGTGTATAGACTCAAGGGAAATCAATAAGATTACCATCATATACAGATTTCCATTTCCAAGGATGGACGACTTGATGGATTGCTTGAGTGGAGCAAGATTTTTTTCAAAGATTGATTTGAAAAGAGGATATCATCAAATTAGAATGAGAGAAGGTGATGAATGGAAGACAACATTCAAGACAAATGAAGGGCTATATGAATGGCTTGTCATGCCATTTGGCTTAACGAATGCACCCAATACTTTCACGAGGTTGATGAACGAAGTCCTGAAGGATTTCATAGGGAAATTCGTCATTGTATATCTTGACGATATATTAATTTTCAGCAAGACAGAAGCATAACACTTAAAACATCTAGTTGCAGTAATGAGAAGATTACAGTAGGAGAAATTGTTGATTAATATGAAGAAATTGTCATTTATGAGGACAAAACTCATTTATTTGGGTTTTGTTATCTCTGCAAATGAACTGAAAATGGATCCGGAAAAGATAAAGGTGATTAAGGATTGGCCATCGTCGAAGAGTTTATTTGAAGTATGAAGCTTCCATGGTTTGGCTAGCTTCTATAGGAAATTCATCCGAAACTTCAGTGGAATTAGTGCACCAATGATGGATACAGTGAAGAAAAGACATAAATCTTTTCACTGGACGGAGGAAGCAGAGAAGAGCTTCAAGCTGCTGAAGAAGAAGATCACTGAGCAACCAATTCTGGTTTTGCCAGATTTCAGCAAGACATTCCAGGTCAGGTGTGACACGAGTGGATTTGCAATTGGAGCGGTCTTGAGCCAAGACGACAGGCCGGTCGCATATTTCAGTGAAAAACTGAATGAAGCGAAGACTAAGTACTCCACATATGACAAATAATTCTATGTAGTCATACAAGCGCTGAAGAAATGGAGACACTATTTGGTTCCCAAGGAGTTTGTTTTATACAATGATAATCACGCTTTGCAATTCGTGACTCAACAGGAGAAGTTGAACCAAAAACATGCTAAATGGGTTGAATACATGGAGAATTTTACTTTTGTAATTAAGCATGTTTCTGGAACTGCTAACAAAGTTGCTGATGCTTCGAGCAGGAAATGTTTTCTTATGCAGGAATTCAGAGTCAAGACTTTAGGTTTTGATAACCTTAAAGAAATGTACAGGGATGATCCAGATTTTAAGGAGGCATATGAGGCATCTGAGAATCCAATTCTCAGGGACAAAAGTCAATGGAATGAATACATGATCCAGGATGGATTATTGTTCAGGGGAAATCAGCTATGTATTCCGAAATGCTCCATGAGGGAGAACTTGCTGAAGGAAAAACACATCGGAGGATTGGTCAGACATTTCAGTCATGACAAGATGTTCTCAAAGTTGAATGGCTCATATTTTTGGCCAGGGATGAGAACAGATGTCAAGAAATTTGTGGACAGGTGCAGAATTTTCCAGCACACGAAGGGAAAAAGGTAGAACGCAGGGTTATACCAACCATTACCCATACCTGAAAGGCTGTGGGACGTAGTGAGCATGGATTTTGTATTGGGACTGCCAAGGACACAGAGAGGATATGATTCATTCTTTGTGGTAGTCGACAGATTTTAAAAAATGGCACATTTCATACCATGCCAAAAAACCAGTGACGCAACTCATATTGCAAACCTATTTTTCAAGGAAGTCGTCAAACTTCATGGTTTGCCAAAGAGTATCGTTTCTGATCGAGATACCAAGTTCGTAGGACATTTCTAGAGGACCTTATGGAAGAAGTTGGGGACAAGTTTGTCTTTTAGATCACCGTATCATCCTTAGATGGATGGACAAACATAGGTCGTAAATAGGAGCTTGGGAGATTTGTTGAGGAGCTTAGTGACTGAACACCACAATCAATGGGATCACATTCTTCCATAGGCAGAATTCACTTACAATGATTCACTCAATAGAAGCACGGGGCAGAGTCCATTCCAAGTTGTATATGGAATGAAACCAAGGGGAGTTTCTGAATTGAAAGATTCAGAACAAAATGAATTCAGGAGTGCTAGTGCATAGGACTTTGTAGAAGGAATGAAGGAGCTTCACAGCCCAGTTAAGGAGCGATTGCAAAGTTCAAGTCAAGAATACAAGTAGAGAGAAGATCAACATAGATGAGAAATTCAATTTGAAGTTGGTGATTTGATTCTTGCACATCTGAGGAAGGAGAGGTTCTGAAGGGGAACGTATAACAAACTGAAGATGAAAAAGATTGGACTGTGCAAGGTCATAAGGAAATTTGGGGCAAACACATATGAGATTGAATTACTCGATGGGGTCAAAATCTCACCGATATTCAATGTCGCAGATTTGTACCCTTATAGAACTGAAGAAGCAAGAGCAGAGGATGAGAAAGAAGAAATTCATTGGACAAAACAAATGCCTGTAGCTGAAAATCCACAGATGGAAAGCATAATTGACAAGAGGATTAGCAGAAAGACCAGAAGAAAGGAGTATTTTGAATACTTGGTCAAGTGGAAGGGACATCCAGTTGAAGATGCCAGTTGGGAGGATGAAGAAACAATTCAAAAGCATGGACAGACCATGCAAGAGCTCATGAATAGGAGTTCATGAAAATTTTCAAGCGAGGCAGTATGATGCAGGAGCATCGTACAAATCCAAAGCACGCACCTAGCCAAAGGAACAACTAGACGTGCAGATGGAAAAAAGGACACGTTTTTATGAAAACGTTTTGAATTTTGAAATCTAAAGCATTAATGTAATAGCTAGGAGAAGCATACTTACATTTATGTCTTGGAGATATGAATAGATCTAGAGAAATTACTCTCATCTGTCGGATGTAATAGGAATTTAAGTTTGTTAATGTAAAGTAGGTAGATATGAATGTTAGATTATATAGTTTAGAAGCATAGGAGGGAAAACGGATATAGACAGCCTCACCCTTGTATCATCGTAACATTAAGATTATTATCATTCATAATTCATAAGCTGGAGAGCTATAGCAGAGAGTTGTAGAGAAGAACCCATGTACAGGAGCACTTGAGTTAATATATGAAACTTTGACTCAATTTTCATGGTGTTGTGATGCTTATTGTTTACATTAGTTGAAAGGTATGTTTACAGTTGGTTTGTTTCTCTGTTATGCATTTATCTCAATGCTGTGTTGTGTGTATGATTTCATGTTGAATGTATGAAGTAAGAGAGAGAAGAATAATGAGTTTCAATTGTTTCTCTCCCTGATAATTTCTACAAGGAGTGCAATGAACGTCCATAAGGTGTGCGTTGACGAGGATCTGAGTTTTATCTTAGAAAGCTCAGGAGAGATATTGTTGTTCTCATATCAGTAGAAGTGCGGGTGAAGCACAGAGCCGTGCAAGGTGTGCGCAGGCTATTTGAAATCTTTGAACTTATAAATCAAAGGGAAAGTTGAAGGACTACTGTTGCAAAGAGTGCACAGGGTCGAAGACTCAAATAACCAGAGGTTATTTGAAATTCACCGCAAGGAGTGCGAGCAGGATTCCTTTTGGAAGGCTTGAGTTTGCAAGTGAAAGCTCAGGAAGGATAACAACTTTGAAGTGTTCAAAGGGAGACAGAGATTGAAATCATCTCATAGAAGTCAAGTTCAAGAGGGAGAACACCGATTCGTTTTGGCAGAAGCCATTGAGAAGTGAATCCGGCGGTCAGAATTCTCCGTGGAGAGCTCGCAAAATCGCGAAGACCGTAGGATCTAGTGGAGCTGTAAGGTGGTTAGGAGTTGGACGAACTCACCACCCTAATATCAAGAATCAACGAGAACCGTTGATCGTGGTCAATAAGAGCCGTTGATCTCGTTTCAACCCACATCATTGGATCATTTCGCGAAATCGGGGTTCATGAGTTTGGAGGGAAGACCAAATTCTTTGGTTTCGTGAAGTCCCGAGTTGCGACGAGCAGGGAAGAAGATCCAAACCATTGGATCCAAGTCACGGGAGAACCGTCAGATCAGAACCTTCGCGGGGTATTGCGCATTGGGGGTTCGGGGGTTGAAAGAATTTCTTTTCAACTGCGAAGTCGTGAAATGCCGAGCGGTGAGGGCTCATGCAAATAGGTGGCACATATGTTAAGTGGGGCTGTGAGGTTGACAAGTGGCGTAACAACAAGTGCCTAGAGAAAGGTGGAAGCGGGTGATAGGTGGAGGACACACGTTGCCTGGGAAGGAGTCAAACCATATTTGACTTATCGCGTCTCAAAAATTCGCAAAGGAGGAGCATGGGGGCTCAACACTCCAACTCGCAAAGTTGCGAGTTGCAAGGGGTGCTAGAGTTAGGCTCTAGCCAGTGGTCACTTGTAGAGGCACTAGCAAGGAAGGGGCCATACCCGTATTGCATTCTCGGGTATCAGAGGTTTGGAGTTGAGGGTCTTTGATTCAAGAAATCGCGAGATCGTGAGTCACAAAAGGTGCTTGCGCTAAGGCCCGGGTTGTGGTTGTGTGGAGGTGAAGACTCACACCTGGTGCACGTGGTGCAGGTGGAGTTTTCATGAAGGACCTGTGGATCGGATTTGTTGAAGGTTTCAGCAAGGAACCAAAGGAGTCGCTTAAGCTCAAGGAGAATTTAGAATGATCCTGTGTGGATCTCGGACAGAGGGTCGGGGGTCTGCTGCATCAGCGTGTCTCCTTATTTTGGGCACTGTGATTTCTTTAATGATAATATTTTATGAAGATTATTCATACAAGTTGAGTAAGTTAACTTACAATTGATATATATATATTTCCATTCCAGTCATGTACCAAATTAGCTATGATATATGGCTATCCATTCCATTCAGGTACCCCCTTTGCAGTGGTCCAGGTCATGGTTTAGGTCATGGTCTAGGTCTAGGTTATGGTTTAAATCTAGATCTAGGTATTTCCATGCATTGCCATGTATAGGTATAGGTCTAGGTATTTCCATGTCTAGGTCAAGGCCATGTCTTGTTTTTCCATGCCTTGCCTTGCCATGTACCAAACTTTATAGAGTTTGTTAGAGTGTGAGAGGGAGAGTGAGGAAGATAGAGAGGGGGTGTAGAGAGAGTGTGAGAGGAAGAAAGGAGGTAGAGAGAGAGCGTGATAAGGAGAGAGAGGGAGACAAATAGGAGGGGTAGAGAGTGAGAGGAAGGGGGGGAGAGAGGGAAGGG
>ML795262.1:161750-183440 GCA_009831015.1 Picea engelmannii
TGGAAAAGGGGGAGGGGTAAGAAGAGGGGTGGATTGGTGAGACAAGGGGAGGTGGGTATGAGGGTCTAGTGAAATAGAGGAAAATATGAAGGAGGAAACAAATAGGAAAAAAGCAATAAAAGCGTGCATATGTTCCTAGAGAACACACACTTTCTTAGAGCACATGCACGTTCCTAGTGGGCGTGCACATTCTTAGGAACACGTGAGTGTTATTTCTAATTCATTTTTTGTTAGCTTTTATAGCTCGGGAGGTACTCCACATATTTTGTTTTGTATGTGGAAGTAGCCTTATATTTGCACTACTAGACACTTGAATTTGTAATGGGTTTTTATAAAGTTGTAATAAAGTGGTTCTTTTATTTAAGTGGATTTTTAATAAAGTGTACCTTCTAATATTGAAGTGACTTTATTTCATAAAATGCACTTATGTTATAAAGTGGAATTGTACTTTCATATTTTAAGTGATTTGTTTGTAGGGAATGAATAATGTCCCTTGATCATGTAAAGGGAAGATTAGATCTTGGCCTTTGGATTTAGGGATGGGGAAGGTGAAAAGACACTTGGAAGGTGAAAGGTCACTTTCAAATTATAAGATAATGTATTGTCTAGTGTGCAAGACACAATGAGAAGAGGATATTGAGAGATTTTCGAGAGAGCTTTGAGGAGGTGAGGAAAGGGCAGCAAGATGGGCACATTTCCCAAGAGATCTTGGGCACATTTACCAAGGAAATTTTCTGTTTAGAAGAGACTGATATTTATTGTTGTGAGGTGGCCGTACTGTACGGATCCATATAGTCCATACAACAAGGAAGAGGGAACATATTTCGAGGTAGATTGTGGGCATGAATTTTGAGGCTATTTGGAGTGTTTCTTGATGTAGAAGGGTTCGTACAGTTCTGCACATACAACTATTGTTTCGCATGTTTTTCTAGGTGTTTTCTAGCAAAGGAAGGTCGTATAACAGTACGGATTTGGCACAGGTTTCTAGGCATATTATTGTGGGATTTTTGGGTGTTGTAAGAGGTATTCTCTAGATGGAAATTGTAAATTGTTGCTAATATACTTTCCTGAAGATAATAAAATCTCTCTCTCTCTCTCTCTCTCTCTCTCTCTCTTTGGGTTTCCCCACATTGGGGTTTTCCCTGGCTGGTTTCCTAAATTTTTTAGTATTACATGGATGTGTGATTGTTGTTCATTGTGTTTATTCTGCTACAAAAGTGCTTGGCAATGTGTATTTCTGCTCATAATATTTTATGAATCCGGGTTTATAGATTTCAAAGTTCATATATGACAGTTATATCTAGGTTGCTAAGTGTATGACAAAAATTAATGCATGTTGATTTTGTCATTAAATTTCTACATGGTATCATAGCTTGGGCTCTGAGTTACAGTGAGTAGTGAGATTTTTGGGAAAGGTTTGAAGGGGGAAACTTGATTGTTTGTTTTCCATTGAACATTTGACGGGGAGATGGTTGTTTCCATCAGGTATGAGGACCGGTTGGATGGGATTTCCAACTATTTGTAATGGAAAGTCAGGATGTTGGTTATTCTCAGGGAGAACAAAATTTGGAGCTTTGTCAACACCATAGTTGTTGTTCCATCAGAAGACCCTATAGATTTGGATTTACAAGAAGTAAAGGAGGCCAAATATTAAAGGATTATTCTTGATGAGGTGAAAGACCACCTTATCCCACACTTGGCCGAGAAGAATAAAACCAAAGAGATGTGGGATGCACTGAAAAACTTGTACAAGTCAAAGAATTAAAACCAAAAGATGGCCTTGCAGGATAAACTGCATGATACCAAGATGGGTAAGGGGGAGAGTGTGTCTTCTTATCTTACTTGGTTACCTCAAGTGAAAGATGAGTTGGTTGCAGGTGGGGAGGTCATATCAGATTCATAGTTGGTGAGGATAGGATTGAAAGGCTTCACCAAGGAATGTGAAGTCTTTGTGAAGTGTGTGGTGGGTTGTGAGCATCTTCCAGATTGGAGTAGACTATGGGACAATTTCATTCAGGAGGATATTCAGGAAGGATCTCAGAGTAGTGGACAGAAGCCATATGGAGTTGATGAAGATGTTTCTCTTGTTGCAAAGGGAAAGGGGAAGAAGAAAGGAAATTCTGGGAGGGACTTCAGTAAAATCAGATGTTACTGTTGTAACCAGTTGGGTCACCTTGCTTCTTAGTGTCTTGAGAAGAAGAAGAAGAAGAAAAAGGAACATGAGGGGTCTGGTACAACAATTACAACAACTATAGAGGACTTTACATCCAAGTTTGATATGGAATTTTCTTTGGTCACTCTAGTATCCAGTGTTGGTGGTGGAGGATTTGGGGGTGATAATAGATGGATTGTTAATAGTGGAGCCTCTTGTCACATGAAGGGAATTTCGCGAGTATTCATTATTATCACAGAGAAATGTCTTGACTAGCTGGTGGAGAGTGAAGGAGGTATGACATGAATTGTACGTGGAGTTGGAAGGGTTAGATTCCAACTCGAGTATGGGGTAATCCTAGAGGTTGATGGAGTTCTCTTTTCTCCATGGTTGAGGGTTAACTTTCTCTCAGTATCAGCCTTGGAGGATGTTGGATATTGTACATTTTTCAAGAAGGTACATGTATTTAAATAAAGGGAGGGAGTGGACCCGGTTGAACCATAGCTAATTGGTGATTGGGTGGACATGTTTTACATGTTGCGAGGACAATCTTCAAGTTATGATTTAGCGTCAGATGAGGAGCATGAGGCTCCTAAGACTGCGATGGGACCAAGGATTCAATATTGCATTCTGAGAGAAGAGAGGGAGTATCTTCTAAGAATTGGTAGGAGGCTCAACTGGTGTGATTGAACTGATGCTCAGGGTGGAATGGATTCTCCTAGGAGCTTAGGGTTCAGGGTAGCTGTCAGGAGGAGGTATTATGGTTCAATTTCTATGCAAGTGTTGAGGTTGACTCCAGGTCCATAGGGAGCTCCTACTGCAAACAATGTGATGGGACCGAATGATGGTTATGGCAGTGAGTACAACCCTTGCTAAGAGGGAATGTTAGCTTTTATAGCTCGGGAGGTACTTCGCATGTTTTGTCTTGTATGCAAAAGTAGCCTTATATTTACACTACTAGACACTTGACTTTGTAATGGGTTTTTATAAATTTGTAATAAAGTGGTTCTTTTATGTAAGTGACTTTTTAATAAAGTGTACATTCTAATATTAAAGTGACTTTATTTCATAAAGTGCACTTATGTTATAAAGTGGAATTGTACTTTAATATTTTAAGTGATTTATTTTGGAGGCAATGAATCATGTTCCTTGATCATGTAAAGGCAAGATTAGATCTTGGCCTTTGGATTTAGGGATGGGGAAGGTGAAAAGACACTTGGAAGGTGAAAGGTCATTTTCGAATTATAAGAGAATGCATTGGGTAGTGTGCAAGAGACAATGAGAAGAGGAGATTGAGAGATTTCTTAGAGATCTTTGAGGAGGAGAGGAAAGGGCAGGAAGCTGGGTGCATTTCGCAAGAGAGCTTGGGAATATTTCCCAAGGAAATTTTCTATTTAGAAGAGGCTGATATTTATTGTTGTGAGGAGGTCATACTATATGGATCCGTCTAGTTTGTATAGCAAGGAAGAGGGAACAAATTTTGAGGTATATTGTGGGCACAAATTTCAAGGATGTTTGGAGTGTTTCTTTCTATAGAAGGGGTCATATAGTTCTTTCCATAAAGCTGTTGTTTGACACATTTTTCGAGGTGTTATCTAGAAAAGGAAGGTCGTATAGTAGTACGAATTTGGTATGAGTTTCTAGGAAGATTATTGTGGGACTGTTGGGTGTTGTAATAAGTATTCTCTTGCTGGAAATTGTAACTTGTTGTTTATATACTTTCCTGAAGCTAATAAAATCTCTCTCTCTTTGGCTTTCCCCACATTGAGGTTTTCCCTAGTTGGTTGCGTAACTTTTTGAGTATTACATGGATGTGTGATTGTTATTCATTGTGTTTATTCCGCTGCAAATGTTCTTGGCAATGTGTATTTCTTCTCATAATATTTTCTGAATGTGGGTTTATACATTTCAGAGTTCATAGATGATAGTTATCTCTAGGTTGCTAAGTGTATGACAAAATTTAGTGCATGCTGATTTTGTCATTAAATTTCTACATTTTTTTGGGGGGCGGGAATGAAAACTCTAACGTATGTGTGTGGTGAGTTGGTTTCCTCAGATTTATGTTTGGGATGACAACCCTAGTGGTTTGGTTTGGAAATACATAAAAACCTCCATTTTTATGAATACCTCTCTAATATTTGTTCTTGATGTTATTTTTCTATAGGATACATAAATCCATTATTGATGAAACTACAAAAATAGATAGATTCGGCTATGTAGATTCCAAATATATATATTTAAAAAAAAAAAATATTGTTTACTATTTTTAATCTATTTTTGTCTTGACATATATCAAAATTCTAAAATACATACCTCTTTTATTTCTGTTGTAAATTTTTTTCACCTTGTTGAGCACTCAACACACCCTAAAAGTTTTTGTGAATTTTTTCTTTTGGGTACCACTTTGTCTTTTCTGAATAGAGTCAGTTGTGTAGGGATCAATGGGTTTTTTCTGTTGTTGTGTTTTATCATTGATCACATTCAATTTGGTTTGAAGTTCTTGAATAGATTGACTTTTTCTCTAAGTAAACATGACATTTAGACTAAGTGTACACAGCTTAAAATTTGAGCCATGTGCCCATCATCGACATTAGAAAAATTCGAAAGGAAAAATGCCCACATAACAATGACAATCATCAATCACTAATCGTCGATGTACTGTCAGTATTGGAAAAATGGGAGAAAGGGCGCGCCGATTGCTGATTCTGAATTGCAAAAACGTTTTCCAAAATTGTCGATGTACTGTTGGCATCAAAAAAATCTGAAAGGTAAATTGTTAACATAGGAAACAACAATCGTTGATTGTTGATATACCATTAGCATCGAGGAAGAGGAAAAAAGGGAATGGTAACATGTGTAAAAAATAAAATCACCGACGCCGAAATGAAATGCTCCTCACGTCCAAGGGGTCAAATCAATCACCACATAGTTTTTGCGTAAACAATCTGTATTGCTCAGGTATTACCCACATTATATTTTGATGTCCCCTGTGTCATATCTATATTTCCACATTAGCACCTCCACGTCAGCATCGTGGGGTAGTTTTGGGTTAGCATCAAAACTTTTTCCTAGAGGCGCCAATGAAATAATGTCAAAGACAATCCGTCGACTTTGATACACTCATTAACTATTGATTGATTGCTAGAAAACTAAATTCTTGGTTTTAGTTTGAGCCTTTACCCATTGACGCCAAAAAACCTGGTCGATCTATGATCTTGCTTATCCCTGATACCGATCATAATAGTTTCTTGTAAATATGAAAAGGATTGGTAATTCGATGGGACACCTCGATTTGAGATGAGACACAGTTTTGCAATTTGATAGACAAATTAAATTTTCACGCAACCTACACCACGATCCCGTGCATCGACCAATTGTCAAAATTTGAATTCACTGATGAACTATGAAATAATCCACTTTTGTGCCACATGTTGGCGTTGCATTTAATAATAAGCATGGTGTGTATTCTGTGGTAGATTTTGCAGATCACATTTACACTCTTGAATTTAAGACTTGACGCGACAAGGTAAGTATGATTTCTGTTTAAATTTGCAAGGTTTATGCCCAAACATGGTATATTCGCAAATCACTTATCTCCGAAAGCAGACGAAGAAGCAAGAGAAAACATCGAGGAGGTTACAACCCACTCTCTAACTTTCATTACCAGTAAGACCAGGTTAATCTCTTGCAAGAAAGTGGTAAGAATTGTCTTTATCATTTCTACAATTACGATTATGTCAATAACAATTGTCAAGGTTGGCTGACAACTCACTATAATATTTTTCTTTTCTGCAGGAAAATTCCTCCAAGAAATCCAACGACCAAGCAATCACCAAGAACTCCCAAAATAAAAGAACCGTAGGTTGGAGAAGGATCTACACCAGGCGCTGCAAGGGATCTTGATTTTGTCTCAAAGACAAAATTAGTCATCCAAACTTCCACTAAGAAGCAGTTCACCCAACCTCCGACATTCGGGGACATAGAGGAGAGCACCTGATCGAAATTAATGTTCCCACATTGGGGAGAGTTGTTTAACAAAATCAACTAGGAAGATTACCCAGAGTTTACACCCCATAACAAATCGGACGTCAGGATTTTGGATGACCAGGTTTTCCCAAACATCAGGCGATCATATCTACATATGGTGGCCTTCCAGACCCCAGTTTTTCCCTGCATTGAAACCCTAGGATGGATGATTGACCAAAAAAATGCGAAAAAATGCACAGTCAATAATGAACAGGGTGAATGTGTTGGTGTCTTTATTCAAGTAGAGGTCCAAAAATACTACAAGCTTAGAGACCTAGAGGAAAGGCTAAATACAAACTTTCTGGTCATATTTTATGAGTTCCATGACACCAGGAGGTTACAGGCCTCATGGTGGAGGGAAGATAAGAAGTTCACAAACATGAGAAATGGCTGGTACAACATGGTAAACCTCAAGGAACCTTATATGTACTTAATGGCTTTAATATGTCGAGTGTATGGGGAAAACAATTTCTCTAAGTTTTCAGAAGGGTGTATTCCCTTGGCATATACCGTGACAATATTTGGAAGCAGTTTCAATTGGAGAGCCATCATTTCAAAAAACCTGAGCACCAACATCCTGCAGGCTCAGACACCAAAGGATGGAGAAACACCATATTTCCACATGGAATCATACCTGTTGGATGTGATCTGCACAAGAAACATTTTTGGAGGTATGAATTTAAGATGGCATGTTATTGAGTTACCCGTGAATGTTTATTTCAACATTCTGTGGGAAAATAAGTACAAGAAATTTTATGCCTTGATATGCGATGAGTTCATAGCCCGAGTGCACTTCATTATATTTAAAAAAGAATGCCCAAGGATTTCAACAACAAATAAAAATATGATTTCCAAAGTGGGCCACTGGTATTTTGAAGAAACAAGCACTTATATCAGAGTGTTCAAGGCTACTGGTGCACCATGCCTACTCACCGTTCATGCCCTAGACCATCTCATTTTGGGATAAATTTGTTACCAGACCATTATGCAAGGCTATAATTCCTCTTTCGTAAAAGAAAAGAAGAGGGATTTCATACACTATGGTTTACATATAGGGTTTTACATGGTAAAAGACACTTCACACATGAAACAAGAGGGATTGATACAACTTGAGTATCAGTTCCCCACAGGTCATTTTTTCAATCATGATCCAAAATTCATGGTACTCCAGCATGCGTCGCTGCTGTCTTCATGTTGGCCATATTCTCATGATGGCTTCGAAGATGAGATCTTCACCGAGGGCACCCAGCACTGTGAGTAATTGCTCCATAGAAGGGCTAACCCAAACATGACCAAGGTCAAAGAAATGAAAATGGATGAGCAAGTGGAGACAATAGAGAAAACAACTCAAGAAGTCCTCAGGGTAAGAGAAGAAAACATAGCGATAGAAGTAGCAAAGGCACGGAGGAGGGGGATACTTTTACTAGAAGAAGTCGAAAGAGATATATAAATATTAGGAGAAGATCCCCCACTTAACCCTTTGATAGGATGCTTGAGGATTACCCCAGATGATACAAGTAATCATGAGGTAGAGCTAAATGGCTCACATAAAATTCCACCAGAGGAGACCGCTGATCAAGAAAACCCCAGCCCTATGTCACCACAGGCAGGATCACTAGTGACTACTACAACTCACCGAAGTTCAGAAAGAGTATCAAGTGGGAAGGATATGCCTACTATCCTCATAGATTTAATCACCATATATGATGATGAGGAAGGTTCATAAGATTCATACATAACCCCGGTACCAATCACACAAGAGGAGGAACCAGGGGAAACATCTACTCCAGATTCTGATGTTTTGATCCCAAATACCCAGGAAGGCAACCATGAGGCTAGGAACACTCTTAACAGTGTTTTTCCCAATCATCCGGGAACAAAGCCTTAGGGTGACAACTCCAAGAACGACTTGGATATAGGTGAACAAAAAGAAGGACTATGGGAGCCAGAAATTGACATATCAACGACTGAGCCCCCAACTAATTTCAATCATTCACCTACTTCCCTAGATAGGTTGAAGAATTTGTCAGTCGACAAGGACTAGATTAAGTCCAAATCACCAGAGCATACAGGAACCTCTCCTGCAAAGGAATTAAAATAACCTGCCATGGAACATCTCTATATGACAGAAATCCCAGCCAATACTTTGTCATCGGGAGATCAACAGATTCATGAACCAGTAGATGAAGTCGTCGATATACAGGAAATTGCTTATGACAGGAAAAGGAAAGTTTTGATGAGAATAACAATAAAGAAAAGGAATCTCATGATCGATAGAAAACTTCTCATAACCACAAAGGAAATGATGTTTGGCACAGAAAATGAGAAGATGAATGAGCTAATTTGAGCAGGTATGGCCATAACCGATGCCACTTTAGACAAGGAAAAAAGGGATGAAAGGAAGGTAGTTTCCATGAAGAAAGAACTGGACCATCTGCAACATCAAGAGGAGTATTACCAAATTCAACACAAGAAGTGGTACTCTTGAAATGTGAGTTTTGAGAGATGTATGTGCAATTCACAAGGGAGAGAGACCTCTTCACCACTCACATAGTGGATTTCCAAGAAAATACCCACATGGGGTTGGCAACCTATAAATACATGCATTGATGGTATGAAAAGGAACATCAAGACTTAGAGTGGATAGACTACATTAGTGAAGTACATAAGGGACGAGATAAATAAGAGCATGGCATTCGAGTGTTAATGGACAACAACATCGTCCGAATAAGGAAGGTAGTTGAATACTTCAACCACTATGAGTCCAAAAGAAAATGTTAAAGATTTCAACCAAAATTTCACCACCATTTTGAACAAATTCCAACCTGAATCTAAAGCTACCCAATAGGTGTAAATTGAAGTCTACACTAATGCTCTCCTAGCTTTTATTTCCATGTTTGTAAAAATAGATACCTAACATACGCTAGCTGAAAATTTCGAAGAACCTAAAACGATTGAATTCCAAATGAAAGGATGCAAAGAAGGTCAGATCTCACTAAACCCAACGTATACCTAAGAGAGGAATTCTGTTAACAAGACCCCCGAGAAAACTAACAGAACAAGGTACTGAGAAAGAGGAAGGGGATCTAGAAAACCTGCAGTGGATGATCAAAAAAATTTCCAAGGAGATTGTAGATATGAAAAGGAATGTTGGAGAAAGAAACAAAATTCAAAGGCCTTATAAACCTTTTTCTAAAAGGAACCCACCCTTCAAGGCTATAGAACCTACCCCAACCAACTTGAACATTGACTTAGGGAACGTAGCATCTGACTCCTTCTGCACATACCATCAAGAAAACCATTCAGAAAGGGACTGCCCACAATGGTTTCATGCTATGAATCTAATGGCTAATTGATTCCTAAATGAATGCTCTCTAACCGAACAACCTAGTGGCTCAGAAATAGGTGGTACCAATCAAGAAAGTCAAGAACCGCCTGAAGAGACTACCATGTTGATATGGGATTTCGATAACTTGATACCTTTCAATGACGTTGCTGATGTGTAGGGACCCTCGGTTGACATTCTGGCTATACAAACACACAATAAAAGTCAACATGTTCAAATTAATCCCACCACTACTCAATTACCTCAAGGAAATGAAGCGTTCGATCGCCCCAAACCTCTATTTTCTTCTCAAAACAATCCCACAAACATACATACATGGGAAATGCCTAAGCTAGACTACAATGTAGTAGAAGACTTGAAGAAGATGAAATCTAACATGTCTGTCATGGACATGTGCAGGATTCCTCAACAAAAAGATTTTTTGTTACAAGCCTTAAAATTAACAGATACCTCTTTGACGAACATTAACCAAGGAGATGCCCCATATCCCACACACTTAACAAATAATTTGAATGTGAATGCTTGTTCTTTGGATTAAAAATAAAGGCCATTTGTTCCTCCTTTCATCTTGATGTTTGAGTTCTTTAACATAAATCTACATAATTGCTTGGTCGATTCCAGGGAATCTTCAAATGTCATGCCACTGACAATATGTAATAAATTGAACGCAACCCCGGTTAAAAGTGATAAACATGTTATACAACTAGATAGAAATCAAGTAAAGGTCATCAGGGAACTGAAAGATGTCATGATCATAATTGCTACACACCCTAAATGTTTTCAAGTAATTGACATAATCATGGTAGACATCCCTGAGGCCTACGGAATGCTACTTAGCCGAGATTGGTCTGAGAAATTAAACAGATATTTTAGTATCGACTAGGATCACCTATGGTTTCCACTGAAAGGACATCCAAACATGATCAAGATTGACAGAGAAAGATACCTCAAACATACCATCACTGATTTAGAGAGCCCAAATGAACCCTCATCAATAGATTTCCCTGTGTTAGGAAATTACTCCTATGATTCTGATTTCGGTAATTTCGCCCCTCACATGTCTGACATACCGTCCGCACAAAAATATGAAATGATTTTCCAAGTAGACTTACTAGCGGTTGCATTCTCTATCAGGATTCTTCAACAGAAGTAGCAGACAAGGAGGTTGAAAGTGAAAAAATAGCTATACATGAAGAAGTTAGAAATTTCCCCCACAAATTTGGACGTTGTACTTTGATGGTTCTAGATCACAAGAGGGATTAGGATCATGATGTATCCTTATTGACCCAAAAGGGAAACAAAACTTCTTATCTTGTAGATTAGAATTCAAATGCACTAATAACACTGTTGAGTATGAAGCTCTAGTCCAGGGACTAAAGAAAGCCATCGACTTAAACATCAAAGAATTGAAATTTTTTGGAGTCTCTGAAATTATCGTTAGGCAAGTGAAGAATATTATACATTGAAATTCACCTCAATTAAGAAATTACCAGCAGGAGGTGCACAAAATAATAGACATTTTTTAGGCCTTCAACATTACTGTTGTTCCTAGGATGCAAAATACCCTTGTTGATGTTCTAGCCATTGTGGCCTCAAGATTATCTCCTTTAGAAGTCTATGAAGCCTCAAGGTTTGTAGTGGAACGTCTCTACAAACCGTCGGTACCTAACAAAATTTCTAACTAGAAAGTCTTTGAAGGGGATGAACTGATTATAGATTTCATGACTAATCAAGAGAATTTTAAGGATTTGTCCATTGATGATGAAATATTCCAAGAACTACTCACATAATCAAATCTCCAAGAATAGAATAAGGGAAAATAACACTCTGATGAAAAACCAAAGTTTCACATGATACCAAAAGGAGTGGCCAATATGGAGAACCTTTTCGACCTAAGGGAAATATTTAGAGGTCCAAAGGATGCAAAAATAGGGAGCTCATGTCCCATATACGAGACTATAAACCTAGGAACCCCTGAGAACTCCAATAATGCCAATTTGGGTAAGAGAGTGTCCAAAGAAGACATGAAAGCTTATCTCAAATTGTTTAAAGAATATCAAGGTGTCTTTTCTTGGTCCTACCGAGAATTAAAAACTTACGATACTCACATTATCCAACACACAATCCCATTAAAGTATGGAGTAAAACCCTTCCAACGAAAGCTCAGGAAGTACCACCCATCTCTCGAACCACTGATGTATCAAGAGCTGAAGAAATTATTAGATGCCAAGATTATCTTTCAGGTAAGACACTCTGCCTGGGTAGCCAAGATGGTACCTGTAAGAAAGAAGTCTTGAGAGATCCATCCATGTGTAGATTTAATAAAACTTAACAGACCATCGAAAAATGATAAGTATCCAATCCCACCCATGGAAAAACTCCTATAGACAATATCCGACTCTAAAAAAATTTCTTTCCTAGATGGTTTCTCGGGATATAACTAGGTCCTGGTTTCAAAAGATGGTCGATTAAAAACTACCTTCTGGACCAAGTGGGGAACCTTTGCTTATAATTAATGCATTCCCTTTGGGTCAATTAATGCAGGAGCAACCTTCCAGAGGGCCATGGATGCATATTTTTGGGGATTGATTAACAAGTGTGTGGTAGTCTATTTAGATGATGTAATAGTATATTCAAAAAACAAGGAAGACCACATTTAACATTCGACTCAGATCTTTGAAAGGTGTGGGAAATATGGAATATCTTTGAACCCTAAGAAAACCATCTTTGGTGTAGAGGAAGGAAAAGTATTAGGTCATATCATATCTCAAGGAGGAATTAGCATCGACCCTGAGCAGATAAAAGTGATATCTCAACTCCCCTTTCCGCACAATAAAAAGGCCATGCAATCCTTCTTTGGGAAAATCAATTTTGTGAGAAAATTTACTCTTGAATTTGTTGAAACTGTTGAAACTTTACAAAAAATGATTCGTAAAGATGTAGAGTTTAAATGGGATGAAGTAAGGAAAGGAGATTTCAACAACAACAAAACTGCAATATCCCAAGCACCAGTGCTACGAAGCCTTGATTTCAACAAATATTTTTTCCTTTATACCTTTTCTTCTATCCAATCCTTGGCCGCAGTACTTACCCAAAAGGATGATGAAAACAATGAGGCACCAGTATCATATATGAGCACTAACCCTCAAGGAGTTGAACTGAAATATACAGCTATATACAAACAAGCATACTCAGTTTATAAAGCGGTCAAACATTTTAGATCCTATATCCTAAAAAATCATACTAAAGTCATAGTGCCCCACCCCGTAGTTAGATATTTGTTCACCCAACAAGAAATGGGAGAAAGAAGGGGAAATTGGATGGAAGTCATTCAGGAATTTGATCTAGAGATAAAACCTGCCAAAATAGTCAAGGGTCAAGGATTGTGTAAACTGGCGGCTGAGGCCTAAGATTTGATCAACGTAGAAAACTCTGGTTGGGAAAACGAGTTGGCATTATGGTGTAGTGAAAATTTATACGTTCCTCCTGGGAAAGCATCCTGGTATGGAAACATGTCTTATCTCCTACACCATGGAACTTGTCCAGAAAACCTAAATCCTAGAAAAAGGAGAGCTCTCAGGTTAAACTCCACTCAATATTGCATCATAAATTCTGTTCTTTTCCGCATAAACTATGATGGAGTGCTCCTTATATGTCTTGAAAATAATTATGAAGAAAAGGTGCTGAGAGAACTCCATGACGGCCTAGAAGGTGGACATTTTGCAGGATAAACCACGACTCACAAAATATTAAGGGATGGGTATTATTGGCCTACTATGTTTAGGGATGCTCATGCATATGCTAGGAAATGTAAATATTTTCAAGTAAGCGTTGGTAGGGAAAATAGGGCAGCCATTCCACTCCATCCGGTGACCATATCTAGACCATTCAAGCAATGGGGAATAGACATCATGGGAGAAATTACTCCCAATTATTCGAAACAACACAAATATATTTTGACTGTATGGATTATTTCACGAGATGGATGGAGGATATCCCTCTCATGCATGTTAATGAAAAGGTAGTGATCCAATTTTTAGAACAACTAATAACAAGGTTTGGGATGCCCTTTGTCCTTGTTTTTGACAATGATGCCTATTTTTATTCCACGTGATTGATAGAATTTTCCGTTGATAAGGGGATCATAATAATATATTCTGCTAACTACTATATACAAGGGAATGGAGTAGCAAAATCAACTAATAAAAACCTGGTGAGAATTAAAAAAAAAAAGTTGTTGAAAATTAGAGAAATTGGCATAATTTACTTCATAATTCCCTATGGGATGATAGAGTAATGCTTAAAGAAGCCATAGGGAAATCTCCATACATTCTAGTATATGGGAAAGGATTCATTCTTCCAAATGGATTGTATCTTCCATATTTACATCTTGCCCAGGCATCAAGAGGTCATCCCTCATCCACTCTACAACAAAGGATTGATACCCTTCTCATGCTGGATGAAGAAAGAGAAAAGGCTAAAGTTAATTTCATTGCTCATCAGTATGTAGTTAAAATATGGTTCGACAAACATAAGTCCAAAGAAATAAATTCCGAGGTAGGAGACCTAGTCTTGAAGTGGGATAAAGCAAATGAGTCCAAAGGAAAACACTCAAAGTTCCAAAATCTATGGCTTAGACCTTTCCAGGCGGCCGAGAAGATCGGGGAAGGCACATATCAATTGTAGAATATGAGGGGGGAATTAAACACCCTTCCAATGAATGGCTAGGCCTTAAAACAATACTTCCCATAAAAAAAAAAAAGTGTCTTTTGATGCTTTGTTTGAGTTTCGTTTCCTTTTTAGCATACATTTTGATCAGGATGATTGTGTGGGTTTAAGGGAGATCATCTTCAAACTCATTTTTATTTCTTTCTTTTGCTTGTTAAGCAAACTCTACTCCTAACCTACACTTACATGAAAAATAAGAGACGTTGGGAAAACACAAATTTTCAAAATCATTTTTGTCTTTGTAAGCATGCTACCTGGGGAAGCGATGAAATATCTTCCTAGTGGTCTGGTAGAGATAAATGGAAGGATGGATAGATGGAAATAATCACATGTACCTATGGATAGAACCAGGGAAATCTCCACCTTTACACTTTCACCTTTCTAAAAAATAGATATCCTCCTCTTTGACTCACTCTTGGTATTTATGACGGAAAAATATGACCCACAAAAAGAGTGTAAAGTCCAAGAGGGTATGCAAATAACTCTATCAGGGCTATGGACGCTCGTTGGGAGCAGATCAAGGTCTGCAATGTCGGGGTGACTTCGTCGGGGCTATGGATGCTCACTGCAGTGGAGCAGCACCATAATAAAGGAATGATAGCTAAATGGCCTCACGCCAATGGATGCCCTACTCAGCTCTTGTCTAGAAAGGACATGGATTGTGGTTAAAAGGAAAGAGGGTGGAAAAGCTAAACCCCATAGGCAGATCCGGATTTGTGAACCTGGGAACTTGTGTACACATCGATAGAAAAGGTTCTGTTGAAAAGGAATAGAATAAAGCCATATGGTTTCTCAACCAATTTTCATAGGCTAAGCATGAGGGAAGGGGCATAGATTATTTTTTCACCCAGAGAATCGCCATTTGTTGAGCACTCAAGACACCCTAAAATTTTTTGTGAATTTTTTCTTTTGGGTACCACTTTGTCTTTTTTGACTAGTCAGTTGTGTAGGGATCAATGAGTTTTTTATGTTTTTATGTTTTATCATCGATCACATTTGGTTTGGTTTGAAGTTGTTGAACAAATTGAATTTTTCTCTAAGTAAACCTAGCATTTAGACTAAGTGTATACAACTTAAAATTTGAGCCACCCACCCATCATTGACATTAGTGAAATTTGAAAGACAAAATTCCCACATAATAACGATAATCGTCGATCCTCGATGTACCGTTGGCATCGGAAAAATGGGAGAAAGGGCACGTCGATCACTGATTTTGGGCCGCGAAAAAGTTTTCTAAAATCAATGATGTACCATTGGCATCAACGAAATCCGAAAGGTAAACCATCATCAAAGGCAACAACAATCGTCGATTGTCGATATACCGTCAGCATCGACGAAGAGGGAGAAAGGGAACGATAACATGTGTCAAAAATAAAATCACTGACGCCGAAAAGAAACACTTCTCATGCCCAAGGGGTCAAATAAACCGCCATGTGTTTTTTTTTTTGTAAACAATCTGTCTTTCTCAGGTATTACCCACGTCATCTTTTGATTCCCCCTGCATCATTTCTATATTTCCACGTCAGCACCGTGAGGTAGTTTTGGGTCAGCATCAGAAGTTTTTCCTAGAGGCGCCAACAAAATAACATCAAATAAAATATGGCAACGCCAATACACTCATTAACTATCAGCTGATTTCTAGAACAATGAACTCCTAGTTTTAGTTCAAACCTTTACCCATCAACGCCGAAAATCCTGGTCATTCTGCGATCCTGCTTATCCCCAATACCGATCATACTAGTTTCTTGTAAATATGAAAAGGCTTGGTAATTCGACGAGACACATCTAGTTGAGCTGAGACAGAGTTTTGTGATTTGATAGAAAAATTAAATTTTCACGTAGCTTACACCACGATCCCGTGCATCGAACAACCATCAAAATTTGAATTCATCGATGAACTACGAAATAATCTGCTTCTGCTCTGCCAGCCAATGTTTCATTTAATCCTAGTCATGGTGTGGATTCTATGGTATATTGTGCAGACCACATTTACACTCCTGAATTTAAGACTTGACGCGACAAGGTAATTATGATTTCTGTTTAAATTTGTAAGGTTTATGCCCAAACATGGTATTATGTTCCCAAATCACTTGTCTCTCGAAGAAGATGATGAAGCGAGATAAATCATCAAGGAGGTTACATCCCAATCTCTAAATTTGATTACCAACAAGACCAAGTTAATCTCTTGCAAGGAAGAGGTAAGCATTGTCTTTATCATTTCTACAATTATGATTGCGTCAATAACACCTGTCGAGATTGGCTGGTGGCTCACTACAATATTTTTATTTTCTATAGGAAAATGCCTCCAAGAAAGCCAACGACCAGGCGCTCACCAAGAATGCCCATAATGAAAGAACTAGAGGTCGGCGAAGGGTCTACACCAGGCATCGCAAGGGAGCTTGATTTTGTCTCAAAGACAGAATCAGTCATCTGAACTTCCACTAACAAACTGTTCACCTAGCCTCTAGCGCTCGGGGACACAGAGGCGAGCACTAGATCAAAAGTAATGCTCCCACACTAAGGATATTTGTTTAACAAAATCGACTAGGAATATTACTCGAATTTTACACCCCACAGCGACCCAGACATCAGGATGTTGGATGACCAGGTTTTCCCAAACATTAGGTGATCATATCTACAAATGGTGGCCTATCAGAACCTGGTTTTTCCCTACATTGAAACCCTAGGATGGATGATTGAACACAAAGATGTGACAAAATTCATAGTCAATAATGAATAGGGTGAATGTGTTGGTGTATTTCTTCCGGTAGAGGTCCAAAAATACTAAAAGATTAGAGACCCAGAGAAAAGGCTAAATATAGACTTTGTGGTCAGATTTTATGAGTTCCATGACACCAACAGGTTATTGGCCTCATGGTGGAAGGAAGATAAGAAGTTCAAAAATATAAGTAATGGTTGGTACAACATGGTAAACCTCAGGGAACCTTATATGTACTTAATGTCTTTAATCTGTCAATTGTAAGGGGAAAAATATTGCTCTAAGTTTTCAGAAGCATGGATGCACTTGGCATATACCGTGGCAGCCTCTAGGAGAAGTTTCAATTGGGGATACATCATTTCCAAATAGCTGAGAACCAACATCCTACAGGCCGAGACACCAAAGGATGGAGAAACACCATCTTTCCACATGGCATCGTACCTGTTGGATGTGATCTACACAAGAAAATTTTTCACAGGTATGAATTTAAGCTGGCATGTTGCTGAGTTACTCATGCATGTTTATTTCAACATTCTATGGGAAAATAGGTACAATAAATTTTACGCCCTAATATGCGATGAGTTCATAGCCCGAGTGCACTTCCTTATATTTAGAAAATAATTCCCAAGGATTTTAGTGGCAGCCAAAAAGATGATTTCCAAAGTAGTCCATTGGTATTCTGAAGAAACAAACACTTATATCAGAGTGTTAGGGGCTACTAGAACACCACACCTACTCCTTTTTCATGCCCCAAACCGTCCCATTTTTGGAGAAATTTGTTACCAAACCATTCTACAAGGCTATAATGCCTCTTTGGTAAAGGAGAAGAAGAGGGATTCCATACCCTATGGTTTTCATATAGGTTTTTACATGGTAAAATACACTGCACATGTGAAACAAGAGGGATTGATCCAACTTGAGTATCGGTTCCCCATAGGCCACCCGAGCCTGAGCTGTCCGCGTGAAACTGTGTCATGGGGAATAAATAGTATCTCGAAGGTTTCTAATCCATCTATAGGTAACGTATGGCTAAGCGACAAAGAATATATATTTGATAGTAACCAACCACCCCCACACCCCCCTTTAGAGTAAAAAACAAAAACAAAAAATAATTATCACGGTTCAAGTCGACTTCAGTCATCAAGTCGCATCGCCTCAAGTCAGACAGTCCCCCCTTTAGAGGAAAAAAATAAATAAATATTACAACATTTTTTGCAAGCATGATCCAAAATGCCTGGTACTCTAGCATGCGTTGCAGGTGTCTTCATGTTGGCCATATTCTCATGATATCTTCGAAGATGATATCCTCACCGAGGGTGCCTAGGACTGGGAGGAAGTGCTTCATAGAAGGGATAACCCAAACATGACCAAGTTCAAAGAAATGACGATGGATGAGAAAGTGGAGACAATAGAGAAAACAACTCAAGAAGTCCTCATGGTAAGAGAAGAAAACAGAGCGGAAGGAGAAATAGAGGCACGGAGGTGGGGGATACTGTTATTAGAAGAAACTAAGAGATCTATACAAAGATTAGGAGAAGATCGCCCACTTAGCCTTTTGATAGGACCCTTGAGGATTATCCTGGTCGATACAAGTAACCATGAGGAAGAGATAAATAGATCACATAAAATTCCACCAGAGGACACCGTTGATAGAGAAAACCCCAGCCCTATGTCACCATAGGCAGGATCATTGGTGACTACTACATATCAGTGAAGGTTAGCAATAGTATCAAGTGGGATGGGTATTCCTACTGTCCTTATATATTTAATCACCATATATGATGATGAGGAAGGTTCATAAGCTTTGCACATAACCTCGGTACCAATCACATAAGAGGAGGAACCAAGGGAAACATCTTCTCCAACTTCCAATGTTTTGATCACAAATCCCCAGGAAGGTGACCATGAGGATAGGAACACTCTTGAAACTATTTTTCCCAATCAACAGGGAACATAGCCTCAGGGTGAAAGATCCAAGAATGAATTGGATATAGGTGAATAAAAAGAAGGAATAAGGGAGCCATAAATCGACATCTCAATGGTTGAACCACCAGCTAATGTTGATCATTCACCTACTTCCCCAGCTAGGAGAAAGACTTTGTCCTCTGACGAGGACCAATAGAAGGGCAATTCACTAGAGCATATAGGAACCTCTCCTGCTAAGGAATTAAAAGAACATTCCATGGAACATATTTATAGGGAAGGAAGCCTAGGAAGTGCTTTGTCCTGAGGAGATCAACATATTCCTGAACCAGTAGACGAAGTTGTCAATATACAAGAAATTTCTTATGACAAGAAAAATAAAGTTATGATGAGAAGAAATATTAAGAAAAGGAATCTCACGCTCGATAGCACACTTCTCATAACCACAGAGGAAACGTTGCTTGAAACAGAAAATGATAAGATGACTGACTAATCAAAGAAGGTATGGCCATAACCGATGCCACTTTAGACAGGGAAAAAAGGGAAGAAAGGGAGGTAGCTACCATGAAGAAAGAACTGGACCATTTGCAACATCAAGTGGAGTATTACCAAAATTAAACACATGCAGTGGTACTTTTGAAATGTGAGTTCTGAGAGGTGTATGCGAAATTCACATGGGAGAGAAACCTCTTCACCACTCGCATAGTGGATTTCCAAGAATATACCCTCATGGGGTTGGAAACCTGTAAAGACATGCAACGATGGTATGAGAAGGCACATCAAGCCTTAGAGAGGATATACTACATCAACGAAGTACAGAAGGGTCAAGATACAAAAGAGCATGGCATCAAAGTGTTGATGGACAAAAACATCACCCGAATAAGGAAGGCAATTGAATACTGGGTACACATGGTCTAGGAACCCCAAAATAAAATGTAGAAGAGATGGGAAGAACATGAGAAAAGTTGGGAGAAAATCAATCAGGAAATAAGGAATACCGACTTGACAGAATTTGGTCCACCAAAATATTTTTCTGATCTATGCGACATAGTTAAGCAACATGCAGAGCAAGACCATGTGTATGAAGTGGATATTTCATAAGTTTCAAGAATGATCCCAAGTCAAGTGAAGAAGTTCATGAAGCCTCTGATTAAAGCTCTCACAGTCTTACAACACTTGAGTGTCAAACTAATCAAGTACAAGGAACATGCAATTGCGACGAAGGAGGTCCTCTCCGGTTCGATGGATCAACATAGGTTCCCATATGAAAATAGATGCAAATATATCTTCTGTAGATGGTCAAAGTATGAGAGGAACAATCCACTTCAATAAACCACCAGATGATCAAAAGAGGAGAAAAAGAAGACAGATAGATAAAGTTCACCACGTGGCAGTTTATTAACTTAACACAACTTTAGTAGTTATTTTTAGCTTAGTTATTTTTTATAAATAGGGGAATCAACCTTGTGTCATAGGTCGATGGTTTTGGAGAGAAATACTTTTTCTGGAATATCGTAAGAGAACTATTTCTCTGCAAGTTATTTTAATTAAGAAGTTTTGTTTAGAACCAAAGACACTTCTTTCATCTAAGGTTTGAATGTGATTAGACCGAAGGGGATTATCTTTGTCTTCAAATTCAATATTTGTTGATGTATTGAGTAAGAGTTGTTGTATCTGATATTCAAAGTTATCTTATAATGCTGCAACATTTATTTTATTCTAGTTGATGAATAGAAATAGATTGTGTTAACCTGTGATTGATAATAGAGCATTGAAAATTACTTTTTTTTCACTAACTTCTTGTCACGTATATATTTTCTTTCTGTAACTATTATCTTAGACGATGTTGAATGTTTACTAGCCAAAATGGTATTATTTCTAGTTTTAAGTAGTTTAGATCTTCTTCGTCTGCATGCTAAGGTATAAAGGTTATCCTAAAACCCAGTCTCCCCCCCAACACACAATTTAACTTCCCTCTGCCATTTAGTTTAAGATCTAACTTTCTTCTTTTATAAATGTTAGAAAATAACCAAAAAGAGAACCGTGTAGCCTGAGGAAAGGTTTCATAGAAAATACATATCTATCAATCACAATTAAATCCCATCGATAATTACTTCCAGATCATAAATCTAGAGAACCTTACTACTCATCAAATGCTTATTGTTTGACAACACAGGTATTCCAATAGAGGATGAACACCTTCAGTAACCACTCACATAACCAGATCAAAGATCAACACACCGATGTTTTCACGTGGTAAAATCCCTATGGGGAAACATCCAGGGCCCCAGCCAACGCGACCACTTGGAGCAGTTTATTAATGCAAAGAAAAAAAATTGAGAGATTTTACAAGAGAGTTTCTCACAATCGATCATCGGCAAATGACCCTCCATGCTCTTTAAATAGAGATCATGGACCAATTGGGTGTTAAGCCACAGATCAATGGTCGTTAAGATCGATGAGAGTATGAACCGTCGGATCACTCTATGTTGGGAACATATCGTGACCGTCGGATTTCCTAACTACAAATGCATACTAATGCATACTAAAGAAACACACTTTTACCTAACGACGTATTAGACCAAGTAGATCTTAACTAACTCCTAAGTGTCTAAATATCCTAACATCCCCCCTTAAGAACAACTTGGGATATGATTGAAGGATTTACAATAATGACACAATAGGAGAAGGAAGGAGGCATTAGAGCATATCCCCCCTTAATGACAGCTTCCTGAACTCCTAACATAGATCGAAGTTTGGAAAACTTCGCTTCTGTAAGAGACTTTGTGAAAATGT
>ML795262.1:209041-224015 GCA_009831015.1 Picea engelmannii
CAACAAGCAAAACCCAAATCTTTACTGCTCAACAAAATTTAAAATGGTATAAAATATAAGAGTTCCTGAGAAATGGACCAAGAAGCTTAAACATCACATTTGCTAGAAATGAATAAATTGCAGAAAATAATAGAAATTGATCTCACATCCATCACAGTTTTTGGTATTTCTGATCAAATTCAAAATAAAAAAAAGGGAAAATGGTCCAGCGCATAAGAGAACTTTGAAACAATATTACTTATTGAGATAAAAAATAAGAGTTCGATAAGTCAAATTCAAATATATTATACTCAAAACTCAGAGTTACAAGACATAATTGAGATTAACTCTGTAATAGTTCTTTGGAATTTCTAAAAAATGATATAATTCTCTTACAATCATATAAAATTAGAGGTTTTCATCTTGGGATTAGAGCTCCCATGTACCATTAAATACATATGAGAAAGATGAAGAAGAATATGTAGAACTGGAACAGGGTGTGAGCAACAAAATATGAACAAAAGACAAAGGGAAGTTATCATAATTCAGTTATATTCTTCCAACTAAAGAATACATACAACTAGATGAATTCTAAGAAGGAAGGAAAAAATGTGATCATTATAGACTTACTATGATGGAATATCTCCTTTACTTTGGTGTTGTCTGTGTCCTTTTATCCTGCTTGTTGATGGTTTATGGACTGGTACTAAATGTTTCTTCTTTATTTTCCTCGGTAATCTTGATTAGGGATTTTCTAAACCATTCTTCTATGCAATCCTTCATTGGAGCCACGTTTATCTCATGTTTAATTTTAATATAAAATAACCCACATTCCAAATCTCTAAAGTCATGTGAAATATTGTGAATTGACTCTTCGAATCTTGATTTTTGTTTGCATAATCTACTAGCCAACTTTCAATTTCTCTTTCATCATATTCAATTATACTATTTAAATTTTCAGTTGAAATGATTTTCATTATGTCTCCATGTGTTCTTCAAACTGTTGCTTCATCATAAATATATAATTTATAATTAATATTGAGTCTTGTACTTCTTTTCTATTTCTTGCCAAGTCTATCTCGGTGAGTTTTACGAATAACATTTCCTTTTTATTTACAATTTCACTGCAATTATCCATAATATCTTTCAAATTACTGATCTTTTTGATCTAGCATGCTTTCAATTGTTTCATTCTGGATGGAGAGGGAAAGTCTTATTCCCTTCTTTTGAGCCCGATCATGTTGGAAGCTTTAATTACAAATTTCATAACGACATCTTTATAAAATCCCTCTTCATTTTTATAATCTTCTTGAAGGAATTCATTATAGGAATTCAATTGAGATCCAAAAGAAATAATATTACCAGAGACATCCCATACCTTCATGATAAGTGACATTTTTCTTTTTATATTTTCCTCAACAAATTTTTTGACAACCATTAACAAACTTGACGATCCCTTTAATTTCAAATCAGGTGTTCCCAGCGTTGCAATGGCTAATGGGATTTCAAGAATAGGGGAAGGCATCAAGGTGGATTCTAGTTCTCTGACTTTTTCTTTTAATTTGGCATTATGTGCTTCCAATTCATCAATTGAAACATCCAAGGCATCATCAGTTACCCTGTGTATTTTAGAAATTTGAGATGTAGAAAACTTACTAAGATCATATTTAGATTGATATTTTCCTTTTTTATTTCTCTGACTTATTCCTTCAAACACTATATTTTTGGATTTTTTGTCAAATAATGCATTTTGTATAGTAAATGATTCTTCTTTTGAAAAATCCTCTTCTTGTGCGGCAATTTCAACTACAATTTGTTGGGTTTCTTGTAACCTTTGTTCTTCATCAAGGAAATGTATATTTTCAATATCGACTTCAAGATCCATATCCTCAAGAGATAAGTTATTTGTATCATTTTCATATACTTGTTTATCCTATTCTTCTTGCTGGGGAATATTTCTCTTCTTTCTTACTTTAATTTTGTGGGGATTTTTCATTTTTCCTTGAGGAGGATTTTTATCACCTCCTCCACTTGAATTTCCACTTGAAACATTTTTCTCTTGAGCTGTTGTTTGAACACTATATTTGGGTAGGACATTTTTCTATGAAACCACTAGAGATTGAGCACCTTTTTCATTTGGACCCTTTACTTTTTGCTTATGTTGATCTGTAGTTCTTATTATACTTTAAATATCATCGGTAGGTTGCACCAGAGTATCTTGAGTACTACCCTCTTCTTCTCAGAATATAATTGTTTGGGTAAATGCACTACTGAATCCTACTGACTGCATATGGTAAACAAAAGTATGACTTGGTTTGAACCCTTTGATTTTTTCTACATATTTAAAATTCAAATGATCAAATTGGGTTGAGAATTCATCAATTCTAGTTATGTTTCTTAACAAAATTTCTCCTACTTTCCATGGCAATGGGATAAATTGCCTTTTTATCTTCTCATGAAAAAAATGAAGCCAAAATCCATATTTCCTAGCAATTTCGATGATAAACATTTTATCTGAAATGTAGTAAGGGAGAAAAGAAATACTTTCTTGGGAGACAAATATTATAATGACATTATAATTTTCCCTCTTCTCCTGGGTACCCTTATTATTTTGAAAAGTTGTTGTCTCTGATGAAAAACTAGATGTGTTATCTACAAAGAGAAGTTTCTTGAAAATTGTAACAAATTTATTATGTGCTTCATTAAATTAAATAGAGGTATTTTGTCTAAAAAGAGCTCGGTGCTACACAGTTACAGGGTCGATTTTACAGTCTACCTTCTTACCAATTGTTAATCCCTTGAAAATATGATAGTACATAATGGAAAATATTAAATATGAAGCCATGAATAATTTCTTTTCTTTCTTAAAATTTGAAATCTAGGAAGCAATTTCGATAGAGATAAGCTTTCCCCAGTTGAAGATGGCTTTTTCATGAACTGTAAAATGCAAAATGTACATAGACAACCAAGAGATGGTTTCCATATTTCCTTGATCAATGAATCTAGTGAATATCCATGCAATTTATCGATAATATTTTTTTAAGGAATGATCTAGGTGGATATCTATGACCACCCACCTATTCCAACTGGCTCAAAACAGTTCTTTGACAATTTACTATTTTTAGCAGTTTTTCGGGTCCTAAACTTCCAGAGCCACTTTAAGGGCCTAAACGATGATTTTTCACGATCATACACCTCAATGATCACCAAAGGAATCATTGATCCTGTGAAATGAATCTCCTCGTCAATGCCTTTCCAACGACCTATAATGCACCCCAAACAGAGATTGTACGCCAAAGTTATGCCCCCAGGAAGTTGATACACCAAACTACCCAAAACGGGATCCACAAACTTGTTGGATTTTCATATTATGGGGTTAGGGTTTTGGATTTTATTTATGTTAAAAAGGCCTTAGGAGCCTCATTGTAATGATCATCTTCTTTCGAATGAGCATAGCCACCACATCTCTTCTCGGAGATAAGTTTTCACCATTCTAGCAAGTCATTCACTCTATAATTTTGCAATTTTTGTACATTCTCTTATTGATAAAAATTGTGCATTACTGTATCTCTATGTTTATTGCAATATTTTTGTTTATCTCGCAATATCTATGTATATTTCATTTTTGTATCTCTTCCTTCATTTCATTCTGGAAATAAATCCATATCAATGGTATGAGAGCAGGTTGCTCGTTGTCAGCATGCATTGCCACAGTGTCTTCAAGATATTCTTGCAAAAGGTCAAGTCTGTTATTTATTTTCTTGAGAAAATCCCTCACTTCTTCTCCTTTAAAGGTAAGAATCGGCCCTGGTAAATTCAACATCTTCCTGAAAACGACTAGTGCTAATGAAAAAGGAGATTCACCATGGAGCTCAATGGCTCTTCAATTTGGAATATACTTATCAACACATAAGGTGATGACTTCTTTACAATCGAATAATTTTGGTACACATCCAACAAGATAAATTCCCAGTGTCCATACTACATTTTCATTTCTTTGAAGTAGAGGCAATGTATAGTAGTACCAGTAGGATATTGAGCACTGGAAATTCTAATCTTCCCATCCAAAAATGTTCATTGTATCCCCACATAACTGTTTCCTTCCTACAACCATGAATTTGGTGGACTATTTGTGCAATTACTTAGAATATATTCATAGAAATGAGGCACTTTTTTAGATAATAATGACTTAATATTTTCCCAATGAAGAAATTTAATGCAAATTGAATGTGTCAGCGTTTCATGGAAACCTGCATAGGAGATCTAGCTAAAGCAAGTACAAACAAAGCTTATCAAGAAAGGAAGAGAAATTCAATATGGAAGAATGAGAAAATATATTCACACTACTCCAATGAGCTGATGATTGATACATAGATCATGATCAATATGATACAATGAATGAGTGGAACACACTCATATATAGGGCAAAGCATTCCATAATTAAGAAAAGCAATCAAGCAATTAGCTTTCCTTAGGAATGCATGCATGCATAATAGTGATGGTAAAAATAGAAAGTCTAAAATAGAACTAGTCAGTTAACTCCCACTGAACTAGTGTGTCGAGAATAGAAATTTCTCCAACACCCCCCTGAACATCACTATGGAGTAAAAAATGAGTCCCGACTACTAGGCCATTTTAGGTACTCATGTACAATGAAACTAATGAACACTGAATAAAAGTGAGGAAAGAGGGGAAACCACATGGGAACAAACCCCTCCCTCAAAAGATAATGTATCAAAAGAAGAAAATAATAGCTTCTAGACAATTGTGTTCTTCACTGCAAGACGATCCTGCAAAGTCTGAAACTTCTGCTCATTGAAAGTCTTCGTGAAGATGTAGAAATATTTATGGATCTGATGAAGTCCTTTGGCAACCTGTTGGGCCTTGTACTTCTTGATCCTATGGACCCATCTGCACCTGAAAATATTTATTTTCTGATGGACATGGAACCAGATTCCAAGTCTGGTTCTGTAGGAGTGAGTCATACTCCTTTTGCATGGCTACTTTCCATAATGGATTTCCCACAACCCTATTGTAGTTTTGTGGATCAATAGATTGAACCATATAGCAATGAATGGTCATCATAGGTTCTAAAGCTGAAAGTACATGAGAAGGCTCCTCATGCTGAGATCAAGTAATCCTCGAATCCAATGTATTCCCTGCAAGATTTTCTGCTTCCTAAAGTGTGGTATGTGCCTTCTTGGGCATCTGCTGAAGCTTCAACATTGGCTTCTTATCTGGTTGTACTACATGTTTGTTTCCATGTACAAAATATGAGTGTATGAAATCATCTATGATGTTTGAAACTGATGGAAGAACAATAGTACATACATGTTGCACTGGAGGTGCATGCAAAGTACTCTCCTTATGTGTAAGTAGAATAGAGGAGTCATTGTTCAAAAACTTAGTGAATTTATACAACCTTGAATTGTGATCCACCTCACTAATTGCAATGATGGAATTGTCATGCATGCCAATTACTGAAACTGAATCTGATGTAAATTCAACCTTTTTACCTTTCTGAGCAATTTGATAAACTGAGAGAAGATTCATAGAAAGCTTTGGAACATGTAAAACATTCTCAAAACTACCATTGTGGAGTTCCACTCTCCCTTCTCCTAGTACTGCTACTAGAGTATCATCCCCCATAAGAATAGGGGGTCTTGAGCATGGACTCAAAGAAGAGAAAACTTCCTCTTTCGTTGCCATATGATGGGATGCACCAGAATCTATAATCCATGAATCAGATGAGGAATTAATTGCAACTAGCGCATGATGATTACCTTTCTTAGGAGCAGGATCTTCTTCCTTATGCTTCTTGACTCCCTCTGGAATAAAGTTTCCAAGGTTGTTCTGCTGAAGTGCCTATGCCATAAGATCTATTTGTTTCTTCATGAATTTGGATTCTTCATGATTCGGTTTATTGCAGTAAGTGCACTACTTTCCCTTCTTCTTCTTCTTGGAATCTGAAGAGTCTTTGGAACCTGAAGAATCATTAAAGGGTTTGGAATATCCCTCCTTCCCCTTCTGTTTGAATGACCCTTTTCCATAATGCATGGTGAGTGCATGTGCTTTGGGATATTTCATGAGGCCCATCTGTATGATTTTTGTCTGCTCTTGTGTAAGAGATTCAATGAACTGAGCCAAAGTAGGCATTTTCCAATTTGTTCCAAAAAGACATCTGCCATAATGGAAATTGGAGATATATACAACGTATTCTGGTCCTACCTTGGCCAAGATTTTTATAATAAGTTGTTTCTCTTGTGTAGACTTATCAATACCACATTCACCCAAGCTCAATAGCAAAGATTTAAATTTAGTACAAAAATATTGTATATTATCAAAACTTTTAGGGTCTAAGGTATTCAACTCTACCTCAAGCATATGACCTCGCATCTCATCCTGCTTTCCAAAGATTCCTTACAGGGTGGTCCATATCTTGTTTGGAGTCTTGCATGCGGCAACATAAAACCAAAAATTAGTGAATATTAACTCAAGAAGTAGTCTTGTGGCCTCATCCTTACGGTTTTCCCATCTCATCTTCTCAATCGTTGATGTAGGTTCTGTTTCTGTCGTCATTGTCAAATTATATAGTCCTTTTCTTTTGAGTTGGAATGTCGCCTTGGGATTGCAATCAAAATAATTGTATGGTGTGAGGATTACCACCAAGTTTGACTGTATAATAGTTTTCATATCCATCTCTCCCACTGTTTCTAAGAACCCCTAAAAATTTACTCTCAATCTGCAAGTGAAAAATTAAGAAATCACAACATAAATGGCACTTTAAGTGAAAATTCGTATTAGTTTCAAGAGATGATATTGCGACTTAATTTCTGAGCAAACGGTGAGGAATCTCACCAAACGGTTGAAAACCCACTTCCAAAATGGGTCGATTTACATCTCACGATGGTCGTTTCCTCAAAAACTTAATATTTTTGGGAGCAATCATTGTAGAAAGGTACAACCAAAAATTCGTATCAGTTTCAGGAGGCTATCTTGCGGCTTATTTTCTGAGCAAACGGTGAAGAATCTCGCCAAACGGTTGAAAACCCACTTACAAAATGGGTCGATTTACTTTCCATATTGGCTATTTCCTAAAAAATGTAATATTTTGGGAGGAATAACTGCTGAAAGGTACGACCACGGATTTAGCTCACCGAAACCCTGATTTTCCTTATTCTTTGGCTTGTCTGGTTTGCTCCAAGAAGCATAGCTCTGATACCAGGTCAGTGTTTCATTGAAACCTGCACAGGAGATCTAGCTAAATAAAGTACAAACAAATCTTATCAATAAAGGAAGAGAGATTCAATATGGAAGAATGAGAAAATATATTCACACTACTCCAATGAGTTGATGATTGATACATAGATCATGATCAATATGATACAATGAATGAGTGGAATACACTCATATATAGGGAAAAACATTCCATAATTAAGAAAATGAATCAAGCAGCTAGCTTTCCTTAGGAATGCATGCATGCATAACAGTGATGGTAAAAATAGAAAGTCTAAAATAGAACTAGTTAGTTAACCCCCACTGAACTAGTGTGTCAAAACTAGAAATTTCTCCAACATAATGAAAATATCTCGATATTTATTCCATTAATAATGACCTTTTCGTAATTTACACAACAATTATCTTCCATAGTACAAACATTTAATGTATCTCGAGAAAATTACCAAGATGAAAATCATGTTACTGCGAGAAGGGAGATGAAAGAAAAGTTGAAGTGAACCCATGAGTCCGCCAACCCGCAAATCCACTACAAAGAAAAAGAAAATTCACAAGTGTTGTGTGGGAAGAAAAATAAGGTTACAAAATGACTAAGTATCATTGTCGGTTGGGTTTGTGGGGTAAATAAAGATGAAGGACTTGGGGAGCTTCGAACTCATGGTGAGAAAAAAAACAAATTTTCTAAGTATCATGCAAGTTGAAGATCACAAAAGTAAAGGGGCGTTTTGGTGATAGTAGAGTTACAAAGAAAATTATGCTAATGCCATGAACCCATGGTGAAGTGAAATAAAATGACTAAGTATGGTGACATAAAAGACAAGGCGTTACACATCAAAATGTCACACTTGAGTTTCGCACCCTAAGTGTCACACCTGTCGCAAAGTGACGTATGCACCTTGTTAAGTGTCGCATGCACTGTCACAAGTGTCGTATCCACCTTACTAAGTGTATCATTCTCTCTGCTAAGTACTGCAACCCCTTGACACCATGAAATACATTTTCCATGATCCTTAAGTCATATTGGAGGAATAAACCCATCATTTCAAGGCAAAAAACACACCTTTTTCTTGGAAAATCAACCATTTTTTGGGCATTTATGAAGGATCGCGCCTCCCTGGCCATGTTGGGGGAGTGCCACTTCATGGGATGGTGCCCCCTTTTCCATGTTACGGGAGAACCACTTTATAGGGTGGCTCTTTGTCTCTAACTCAAAGGAAGCACCACTTTTGGTTAGAGGAAATCAAGGGATCCTCCACATTTTTCTAAGAGCTAGCTTCGACTTGGATGAGGTTGTTGTGGTCGAATCCTACCCTATGGGATATATCCTAGGATATAATACCAACTTAAGGAGACGCATAATCAACCATATCCTTTATTAGATCATGGTGGTTGTACCTCTCAAGCCTATATATTGAAGGTATTTCCAAGGTGAAGGGAGGAAGATTGGAGGTATCAAACCTTTGATCCTGGGGAAATAATTCAAGATTTTTTCAAGATTCTTGCAAGGGGATAAATGAGGAGATATTGGAGAGGTTTTTGATGCATCTATCGTGGTTTGTAAGTATCTCGTTTTGGCTTTCCAATTAATATATACTTGTCCTATTTGTTTCAAGTTTATGTCCTGTTACATTTGCCTGTCTAATGTTGCTTTAATATTCATAGATAAACTTGTATTGTATAATATTGTAGAGTAGGATATAGTTTTTTTCCTTTGTTGTCCATTTCAAATCCCAATTTGGGCTAGGTAGCTTGGATATCAAGCTCGGTGATTGGAAACAACGAGGACAAATGTCGAAACAGGTTCATCATATCCTTTCTCTCCTTCTCATTTTGATTGGTTAATATAAGTTTAAAGGGATGTCAGTGTCCACTTGTACTGTTTCTATCTTGGTATAGGGGTATATTAATCTGAGGGAAGTTTCATCTATCTGTGGGTGAAACATTTCGTAGAAGAAAATGGTGACTCCACTTGGGATCGACTTTGACTAGTCTTTCCTTGGATTGTCTAAAGCCTTTTCCTATCATTAGATCTTGTTTCGTGCTTGATTATTATCTATTTTCCTCTTCCCTCTTCTTCATTGAAGAGATCACAGAGTCATTGATTGGATTTTTCTGATTTTTTGGTCTTTTTGAGCCATTTTTTGAACTTTTCCAAAAATGGCCCTCTCTATAGTTGTCACCAAAGCACCATTGTTCTAACTGGCACTCCTCTGTAGTTGACTAGTGGGTTCCATTCTCCTGAATGGTACTCCCCTAGAGGCCTGTAGAGGGTGCCATTCTCCTTATTGGTGCTCTATCTCTTAAGGCCATGAGGGCTATTCTCTCTTTTTGAGGAAAATTCATGGTTTTTGCCTTGATTTGCTAGGTCTGTTGAAGTGGATTTTTAACTCAGAAGTCTTCCAATTGTTTTTTTACTTTGTTTGATTGAGGATTTGATACTTATCACTCATTTTTGTCTTTGTTGAGCTTGCAAACCTCTTCTAAGTTATGATATTGGTTCACCTTTCTTTTCACTAGTTTGGTCTTTGTCTCGTGATGTTATCAATTATCTAATTGGTTAGAAAAGTCTGCAAAGGTTTGATTGGTATTGAGTTTCTTTTCAATCTTCTTTAGAACATCTCACTCTTTTGAATGATTGAGATTATTTTTCTTACCACAAACTAGCTTGAATGTTTTTTCTTACTGCTCATTTTTAAGGATTATTGGGTGATTATCTCTTTCTCTTTTCATTGTTTGTGTTCTGGTTGGAGGAATTCCAACATTGTGCTTTCTTGTCGACTTTTTTAGTTCTTGATTGAGAAAGTTATTTCACACTTAGTCTCTCTCAGTTCTCGTTGGTTTTGAGTGCATTTCTTGTTCGATCTTTTTACTTCATATTCCTTTGTATCTTCATTGGACTCTTGCATTAAAAGCAAGTAGAGAGAACTTGCATTTGATTTAGGTTCATTGCATTTATAATCAACTGAATAGAAATTGATTACATTCAAATTTTTTGGTGGTACATGTTTGTATTTTTCATTTGGTAAACTGCATTGGGTTTATGCATTTGGGGATGGAAAAGACTCTTCTCCTTTCCATAGATAGAGTTCATAGAACATAAATATTTGCATCCCATTATGTTTCACTCTTTTGGAGTCAAAGACAAGAATATCATCAATTTCGCTTCCATAACCTTGAGTAAACAACAGCCTAAAAATCAAAGTGCCAATTAAAATCTATCTAGAATTTTTTCTTTCTAGGGCTCTGCAAACCTACATTAGCCTAAGTGTAGGGATTTGGAATAGGTGTTGATAATAACTTTCCAAATCCATAAAAAAAAAATAGAATGTTGCGATAGGGACAGGAAAATCCAATTTTCGTATAAGCATAGTCGGGGGCCCCCTCTCACACATGGGTTAAACACGAGGTTGCGAGCAGGAGAGCAACGAAGATTACCCCTCTGAAGCTTAGCCAAATGTAGTGGAAAGATCGTATATTGGGGATTATTCTCAAAGTTTCACTAGTTTCATTAGGTCTCAATGCTTCGTGAATATCGAACCCGTTCGAGGTCCTCTAGAGTTTCTCGGTCCTCTTGCAGGTCAGACGTTGGTCAAACTCACTCAGGCTCCTTGGGGGGTAAACCATGGATAGAACATGAGGGAACTTGCACCAAGGTGTAAGTCTATTAAGCAGGTCGCCAACATAACTGATCCACCCACGCTATCTCAAACCATTTTTCATATTGATTGATCCTGCGACATTGGATTTCATCACCAACTAGCTCATTCATTGTGAAAAGGTTTGTTTGTTTGGTTTTCTTCGTAGATTTTTTAGCATGTGTTACTTGCTTTCCCTAGAATCCATTAGGGTTGAGTCTATGTCTATGGTTTCAGTTCCTATAAATACCAACGAAGGAACCCCTTTTCTAAGGATATCATTTGTTTCTCCTTCTGTGGGATACGTTGGTCCTCCTTATATCACTACTTTGACTCTTCCTGGACTCACTATCGGGTTACCAGTCTACTTGTTTTCTACTCTAGTGAACGTAAATGCTCCTAGTTCTTCATATGTAAGTACTCCACCCTAGGACCATCAACCTCATGTCAGTCCTTTGCATTCTTCTCCTGTAGGGTCTTCTTCTCGTTCTTTCTCTTCGCCTAGTGAAATCTCTACAACTAGTAACCAGGTAGATAAGAAGAAGAAGAAAAGGAATATTGAGAAGAAGAAAAATAACCTAGGGGGAAAAATTCCAACCACTATAGGACATGTTGGAAGCAATCAACTAGCTATTGTTCATCATGTTGGGAGTGATGATAATTTCTAAAAGTCTATCAAGATGCATCGCAAGCCCAAATTCCATTGCAAGCTTTCTAAAGGTGAACACCTTCGTAAGGATTTCCCTAGTATTCCCAAGGTTGTAGAAGTATGGTATGAGGGTTCTCAACCTGCTTCATCAGTCGTTGTGGGTCGCACTGGTGAAAAACCATAAACCAATAATAATCAGGTTGGAATTAAGAAGGGTAAAGTCAATTTTCCTTGATTTTTATGTAAGGAGATGCATCGTAGTTACATATGCCCTTGTATGAATGAGACGTCATATCTATTGGAAAATATTGTTGATTTCCAACAACAACTTCCATCTCCCAACCCACCATTGTTTGATGAACTGTTCAGTCTGGTTCCATCATCGGTCAATCTGGTTAATCATGTAATCCATTTGGTTCCATCATCAGTTGAGTCAGTTGATCAAGTGATCAATTTGATTTCACCTTCGATCGATCCCAGTCTCCCCTTAGAGTGAAGTTAAAGTGGTTGATCCAATATTACCCTTGGTTGATTCTACTCCTCCTAGGAAGAGTGAGGATGTCGCTCAACCTTTCTTGTCTCTATGTATTCTTATAGACAAGGGGGCACTTCACCCATTCCAACGGAACCCCCTCTGAGCAATAAGGCCATTCTTTTCGATTGGGGTGCACTACCGAAATATCATCTCCCTTCCTATATACATTTTTGAATCATTGTTCAGGTTTGTGGTAGGGACATTCCTCATACTATTGTAAATGAAGGTGCATCAATTAGTATTTTATCCTCCATTGCTTGGCAAGATTTAGTTTCTCCTCATCTTGCACCAATGACTTAGAATTTGTTGTCTTTTTACATAAGGTCTAGTCAACCTTTAGGGATCCTTCCTCAATTTCCTGTTACTTTTGGGACGAAAAATTTTCTATATTGATGTGATGGTAGTCCACGACCCTTTGGATTTTAATTTGCTCCTCAGGAGAGACTATGTTTATGTCATGAAGGCTCTTGTTCCCACGGTCTTTCGAATGATGTGTTTCCCTCACAACGGAAACATAGTGACCATAGACCAAATTTCATTGATTGGAACTCATATGATGGTTCACCATTTGACTTCCCTAAACAGTCCTTACATGCCAGCGAAATCTGCTCCGCCACAGGTCAATTATGTGGAAACATGTCCCATGCATTCAACTCTGAATGAGAAGGAATCTCTCCATTGTTTTGATTTATATCCAGTAGTTGACATGGTGATCTCTTCGATAGGGATATTAGGTCCTGATCTCCCTACCCCTATCATGGTCCTCGACATGTATTCCTTGTAGAGTGTGGTTTTTCCATCTAGCGAAGATCTCTTGGAAGCCATGATTGAGGTTTGTCCCTTGACATGTATTTCTTCTACAACATTGTCCTTTTGGAAGCCATGATCAAGTATAGGTAAATGAACATAGTTTATTTATTGATTTAAATCTCGTTAAAAAGTAAAACCAGGTTTGAGCATAGTTTATTTGTTGATTTCAATCTCATTAAAAAATGAAACCAAGTTCGAGCAAAGTTCCCATTTATGTGTCAATCTCATTAAAAAATGAAACAAAGGGCCTCAACCATAGTTTTTCTAGTTTCAAGCTTGTGTAAAAATGAAACCTACCTTGCGAGAATAATTTTATTATATGTGAAAAGCTTGTTAAAAAATGAAACAAAGGGCTGGGAATCGAACCCAAAGCTCATGAGAAAAGTTATTTTCATGTGTTAATCTTGTTAAAAAATGAAACAACCACCTCTCCCATTGAGTCGAGTCTTTTACTAGATCTCATAAATATTGATTCAAATCTTTTGCCAAATCTCATAAATGTTGATTCAAGTATTTTTCTAGATCTCTTAAATATTGAGTCAAGTCTTTTTCTAGATCTTGTAAATGTTGAGTTGAGTATTTCACTAAATCTCGTAACATAACATTCTTTTTATCTGCATGTGTCAGTTGATTCTCTTTCTTCCTCTGGTGAACATTTTCCTATTAGTAACCAAGAGTCAAATGGGTATAAAAATTGGTGATAGGAGAAGAGTCGGTGGATAAAATGAAGCTTGGGGGGATATATATCCAACCTCTGGACATCATGTTGGAGAAAATCCACTATCTTTTATCATGCAGCTGGGGGAAAAGTACCAACTATCCATGGGTCCCATTCGAAACCTTTGGACATGATGTTGGGAAGTTTCAAGCTCAGTATTTTTTCTTTCTCATGATTTTTAATACATGTGAATAGGTTACTGAGTATACGTTTATCTCTTTTTCAGACTAATAAAAGTTGTATGAAAAAAGAACTCTTTGGAGTCTCCTTTAAGCTCTTTTCAGACTCCTTGAACATGGAAATATTGCCAAGTGAGCTTGCTCTCTTTCACACTCATTAAAAGGTTTGAAAGGGCATCTTTCGAGTGGTAGTTTATCTCTTTTTCGGCCTCACAAGACTAATTATGAAAAATATATACTCTAGTCAAGCATGACTAGAAGAGTTCTCTCGTGTATTTTTTTACATTTTTTTTGGGCTTGGGAGACTAAATTTACAAAAAAATCATCCATGGAGTCATCTTTAAGTTCTTTTCAAACTCTCCAAATGTGGAAAACCATTGAGTTTACCTTCTTTGGGATCTTAAAACTATGCATCAAAGGACCTATGTGAGTCTGATCTTTAGGACCCATCTAGGACTGAAACCCTCCTTCTTCAGGTTTGTTAAACATATGTCGAGGGACTCATCTAAAGGATAATCTATATCGAAGATTTGTTATCCTCCTCAGGCTTGTTAAAAAAGAAAGAGGTACTCATCTATCTAGATGGGGGGGAAATTGAAGGAAGTGGGTCAAGTTTTTTGGAATCCTTTATGGTAGCTATTGTTGTCACCCTTGAACATGTTAAGAACCTAAGTAGATCTACCAATATAATCACCACAAATACTGAATACACAATAGATCCACAAAACAATATAGAAGAAACCACACAATATTATTACCAAACCCTTGAGGTAGGGAAACACCATACAATGGATCCTATTATGGAAGGGATCCTCTCTTGTTCACTTGCCTCTTCTAGGGGGCATCCTCCTATTGAGCTACCGCTCCACAATACATTACTTCTCTTCATGTCTCATTACATTGATTGAACCCCTTTATATAGTGCTACCATCACCTAAGAACATTCTAGAGGATGAATCTTCTAGAAGTAGAACCTTCTAAGAAGTCCACTTACATTTATTATATCTCATTACCCATTTATTATATCTAACTACCATAGTGGGCCTTATTTAATAATATAGTGGACCTAGTCCACCTTACATTGAATGAACTCCACTATTATCACTATGGACCCTCTGGCCCCCCCCACTACCTCTCTAGCTACCTTACATTCCATCCCCCTTATGAAAGCGTTGTCCTCAACGCTTGATGTACAACCATATACCAGGGTCCCATGGATAATTGTGGACCATA
>ML795262.1:224065-249651 GCA_009831015.1 Picea engelmannii
CAAATGATGCTCCAAAGACTGACACCTATCATGTGGATCCAAATAAGAAGATCCATCCACATAGTGGAAAAGGGTCATAGCAGAATCTGGAATGAATAATACCACTGTAGAATATGTAGACTGAACGCTGGTAACTAGCTCCCAATGTGGGACATTGATGTTCTCTACAGAAGGTGGAGTAGAATCATCAAATAAAATATGAAAGTGGTTGTCATCCAAGAAATGACAACTATCAATATACCAATCATCACAATCTGCCTCAAAATCATACCAAGAATATATTTCCTGATTATATCCATCCCTGAGGCCTTGCATAAGAAATATCTCCTGCATGTTGTTCAATGAATCTTGAATACTACGAAAACTATCATTGAGGCCATATGTGAGGCTATTTGTGAGGCTGTCTGTGAGGCTATGTACAAATGCATCCAATCTGTCATCCAATGTGTGAAACAATTGGGCTTTGAATGATTCAAAAATTTCTTTCAGGTTTTGAGAAGAAATAGCCATCTGAGCATCCTATGAACTCACCCAATAAGTTACGGCACAAAAACGCGGCTTTTTTCTGGAAAAACCCTAAAAAACTGTTGAAGTTAAAATGCTCATAACTTCACTTCCCGGACTCCGTTTCGGCTGATTTGTTTTTTGAAATTGGGTGAAATTGTGAGAGGAACTCAGATATGTAATTTATTTGAGCAAATTCGGCCTCCAAATTCTACATAAATAAAAACAAATCGCGCCGCCGTCCGCGGAAAAAACCGTGAAAAATTGCAGATTTTAAAACCTCAATATCTTGACCTTCCGTACTCTGTTTCAGACGATTTTTTTTTTCAACTTGGGTGTTTTTATGAGAGGAAATCAAATATACAACCTATTTTTGTAAATTTTACATAGAAATATACTGAAAAGTTATGGAATGTCGTGGCTCTCTTTTTTCTTCTCTGAAAAAAAAATGCAAAAATAAAAAATATTTGCCCACAATGTCTGCCCAAGGAAAGTGCTCTGATACCAATTGTTAAGAACCTGAGTAGATATACCAATATAATCACCACAAATATTGAATACACAATAGATCCACAAAGCAATATAGAAGAAACCACACAATATTATTACCAAACCCTTGAGGTAGGGAAACACCATACAATGGATCCTATTATGGCAATTGTTAAGAACCAATGACTGAATAGAAAAACACCACAACAGATATATAAGAACAATATAGAAAAACACAACTTTATTATAGAAACCCTTGAGGTAGGGCAACACCATACAATGGATCCTATTATGGAAGGGATCCTCTCCTGTTCACTTGCCTCTTCGAGGGGGCATCCTCCTATTGAGCTACCACTCCACAATACATTACTTCTCTTCATGTCTCATTACATTGCTTGAACCCCTTTATATAGTGCTACCATCACCTAAGAACATTATATAGGAGAAATCTTCTAGAAGTAGAACCTTCTAAGAAGTCCTCTTACATTTATTATATCTAATTACCCATTTATTATATCTAACTACCATAGTGAGCTTTATTTAATAATATAGTGGACCTAGTCCACCTTACATTGAATGACCTCCACTATTATCACTATAGACCCTCTGGGCCCCCCCACTACCTCTCTAGCTACCTTACAGAACACGACACCTATTTGTGTCTCGTCTTACAGTTGGGTAATATGATTTTATCCGAGTCATACTAATTCTTCATTCCAGTCGAAGAGTTCTCTTATTTCCATCACATTATTTTCTTGGTACTCATCAAGTCAATGTCGCCAAGTCATTTTTCGTGCCTCACAATGTTCAAGGGAAGTTTCACTTCAAACCATCCACCTACAATATTACCAGTTTCCATTTCCTGTTCCAGTCCCTACTCATTCGATCCACCATCTCATATCACTTTCATGTGTTTGTTTCATGTTGATGGTGGGGGATACATCAAGGCCCTCCTTCGACTAGTATTTTCTTATCGAATTCAACACATTATCTGGGAATTAGAATTAGAAACCAGTTAGTACCTTGGGACCTTCATTCCTCAATGGTAGACCTCCTCACATCTGAAAGTAGGTTTACATCACTGACCTTTGATCGAATGATTCCATGAGTGTTCGACTTCATCTCATTTATTCACATTCGTTGGAATGGACTAAAGGTACCTAGAGAATCATTGTCATCATTGGTGATTTCCATTGCACTTATTAGTGATATACCTCAATGACTGGTAATCAAGTGGTGTATACCATGTTCGAAATCAAATAATTTATTCACATGGCTATATTCATACCAGATTGGGACGAAGACCCTGGGTTGGGCACTCACTTTGTTATGTCCTTTTCCTAACCTGCGATGGAGATCATTTGAGCATGTAAAATATTTCAGTACAATAGCCATGCTAGTAATATATATATATATATATTGTCACATAGATCCACATTGTATTGATATGTGGCTATGTTTTGTCATCTCGTAGCTCCACTGTATATTTTTCGTGGTTGTGATTAGTTCATGTCATGGAGGTATGGATCTGCATTGTATCTCTAGTGGCCATATCCTTAGTCAGTATTCTCATGGATCCATAGTGTATTGTTCGACGACCATGATTTGATTAATCTCGTATTTCGAGCATAGGTATTCCTTCCTCGAAAATGGAACATATTTGTGTATTAATTGATGATTGTTTGCATCTTCTGTTAGATTCTCCTACTCCAACACCCTTTCATTGAAAAATTTGTAAAGTGTTTCAACCATTAGTTTCACTTCTGACCTCACACTTTAGGGGGTATCAGTTACACAACCAAATGTCACACTCGAGTTTCACACCCTAAGTGTCACAAGTGTCGCAAAGTGATGTATGCACCTTGTTAAGTGTCACATGCACTATCGCAAGTGTCGTATGCACCTTACCAAGTGTCACATTCACTTTTCTAAGTTTTGAAACCCCTTGAAACCATGAAATACATTTTTCACAATCCCTAAGTCATATTGGAGGAAGAAACCCATCATTTCAAGGCCAAAAACACACCTTTTTCTTGGAAAATAGACCATTTTTTGGGCATTTATGAAGGGTGGCGCCCCCTGGCCATGTTGGGGGAGTGCCACTTCATGGGATGGTGCCCCCCTTTCCATTTTATGGGAGAGACAATTTATAGGGTGGCACTTTTTCTCTAACTCAAAGGGAGCACCACTTTTGGTTAGAGGAAATCAAGGGATCCTCCACCTTTTGTTAAGGGTCAACTCTGACTTGGATGAGGTTATTGTGGTTGAATCATACCCTATGGGATATATCCTAGGACATAATCCCAACTTAAGGAGACATATACTCAACCATATCCTTCGTTAGCTCATAGTGGTTGTTGATGGATGTTCTATATGCACAAAAAAACACTAAAAACCCTCAATTAAATTGTCAACCTGGGGTAAGTAAACTTAGAGTTGTAGCACTATATGTGCCAAGGCAGAAAGGCTAGAGGTAATATAGTCTAACTAAGGAAATGGGCTATCTAAGGGATAATCTATTCAAGCAAAGACTATTAATGATCAAACCCTATTAAGAAACTTAAACTATTTACCCTAAGTAACTTTTGAACAAAGAATTGATAGATAGTCCTAAGAAAGAAAATGGAAACCCTACTTAAAGAAAATTCACTTAATCGTGATAATAATCAAAAGAAAACTATCTATTTAATCTATCTAATGAGCAATAACAACATCAAACTACTTTAATTAACCTACTCAAATTCAATAAGCAACAACAAGTAAGTAAATAAACAAGCAAACAACTACTCTATTAAAGAAAATAAACAAGCAAGCAACTACCTTACCAAAGCAAGTAAAAAAGAAAGTAAAAAATCAAGCAATCAACTAACTAACCTATGTTTACTTCTACAACAAGTAAACTAATCAAAATTACTCAATAAGCAACTAATCAAACTAATAAGCAAGTGAACTCTATTCTTAAATTAAACTTCATAATTACTTCTAATTTACGAAAGGAAATCTTAATCTACTAAATTCAAAGAATCATTACAATAAAAGTAATTAACTACTCTTTAATCTATGATAAGAAAACTATTATTTAATCTACCAAATCAAGAAGACTCTTCTCTAATCTACAAAAGCAAGAAAACTATCCTCTAAAAAGCAAGAAAAATCAAATACACTATTGATGGTTATATCTTTTGTGTCTTATGATATCATGATGATAATTAACAATTAACGATAACTCAAGAGGGATAAACTCAATATTAACTTCTATAGCAAAGTGAAAAGTATGAATTACACAATCTAATTAGAACTTGGTCATTATAGAAGAAACATCAACTACCCTGCAATTCCATGTGATTCCTCAATTCATGCATTAGTCATCAACAATATGAAAAAAATTATTCTATTAAATTCAATTGAATTCTATGCTAATGTAAGAAAATTCATACTACTTAGAGATTCATAACTAAAAAATAAACTTAATAATCAAACTTCGAATTAAAATTGCAACCTAGATCTAGAATGGAAATTGCATAAAGTAAATTAAACTAATTCTATTTTAACAATTTAAATTGCAAAAGGAAATACTCATAAAGACATAACTCAAATCCTATTTTTATTTCAGCATATGACAAGAAAATAAATAAGCAAACTAAATAACAACTAGATAATCAAACTAAATAGCAGGTAGATAAGCAAACTAGAAATTAAAACTAAAACTAACAACTATCCATCCACCGAAACTTGCCAAAGAAACCATGAATTAAATACTCTGTTTTTAAACTCTTTTTCAGCATATAGGAATTCTAAATATCATCTAATTACACACAGGGGTTAGTATCTAAACTTGCAAGTTGTTTCCGACTAATTAAAAAGTCATGTTATAATTACACTATCCTTCATAATAACCTGCAAAAGAAAATGAAGAAATTAAACTTATGAACATCAATTTATACAGTAAATAAACATAATAAAACTCATGTACAGGAAATAAAAGAAACGACAACTACACTACGTGAATTCACAAGATAATTGACTGAATATTCATCCAAACCACTGGTGGGCCCCCCAGCAGGTTGTGGCTACTCCTCAACGATGAATCACGAGCTCAAGCAACACGATTTCAACTTTTAAAATAAAAAACATGGTTTTAGAGAAAATGTCTTGAAAATGGAAAAACATAGCTTAACTTTCTTTCTTCTCTCCTAACTATTTGTCTGACCACTGATGTGGTATTTATAGAGTTTACAAGCTGAGAGGTCGACCACTGGAAGGGTCAACCTCCTCTAAAAATAGTAAATTATAATTAATGTGTCTTAACCGTTGGTGGCTTATAGAAACAAGGTGAGGCAATAAACACCCAGCATAACAACCCAATCTAAGTTGTTAGATGCACAGTAGTTGGAGGCCAAGAGAACAAGAAAAACCCATGTCTCTGATTCACCCATTGCTGGCCACTGATATGATAACCACCAACTTGCCCACGATTTTAGTGCAGAACGAAGTGTCAGATGGAGTACCAGACGAAGTGCCAGATGGAGTATCGGATGCAAAAATGACCTACAATTTTTCCTTGTGACAAACAAATCATGAATTAGCTTCTTGGAATCATTAAAACATGCCGAATTATACTCAAAACCATCATAAAACATCAATCATACATACTTGGTATGAGCCACGACAATTTAATACAAAAAACCCTTCAAAACTCTTCAAAACAGGAAAATGCACATACAATATTGGCCAAAAAGGATCTAATCATCATCATTAAATTAACCATATCGCGGGCCCAATATTACCCCCACACCTAAGATTTTGCAGGTCCCACTGCAAACAAAAAGGAATTGCCCCACATGACTAAGCTTGTTGAGAAGGATCATCTTTAGAAGCTTCTCCTTCTTGTCATGAATATTTTGTCTTCTGCCTCTTGTGTTGTTTCAATTGTGCCTTGTTTTGGTCATCTCATCAACCAACCTTTGAAGGGAATTCACCTTTGCTTGGAGGATTGCATTATCATGGTGAAGATGTGTGTCCACAGTCTTCCTCTATTCCAATTGTTGCAGCAGCTGAAAATTTTCCTGTTGTAACTTCTCAATGGCTGGAGTAGGATCAAATATCTCGGAGGAGGGCTTAGATCCCTTGAAAGATGTAGAGTGTATATCATTCTTAAGATCCAGGGTAGGAATCTTTGAGCTAGGAGTAATAGGAGGTTGATGAGTAGAAGCAGGTTCGGATTTTGTCTTTCTTTGAGGCTTCAATTCATCTGCAGACACTTCCTTAAGTATTTTGTGAGGGATTTCGAGATCAGAGGATACTTGGATAGGGTCTGAGGTATTCAGGGGTTTTGCATAAGGTTTTCCTCTTGCGCTTCGCGTACTCTTTCGAAAAGGGTCCTCTATTAAATCGATTAGATCCTCTCCTATTTTTGGGGACTGCAAGAAAGTCTTGTTGAATTACTTCTTGTAGATTTTTGGGTGTAGGATCAATAGATGTTGAAGGCACCGAGGGGTTAGCAATAGGCTTCTTGGTCTTTTTGCCTGATGAGGCTGCAGGGGTTTCAACAAGTTTCTTGGATTTTTGTTCCGGTAAATAAATGGCTTGTGCATGAGGGTTTGGAGTTTTTAGAGAGTGGGGTTTGGATGGAGAAATAGTCCTTAGATCAAGTGTCTTTTTGCTAGTATTGATTGTCAAGTGAGGGTTTGCAAATTGGTAAATGAACTCATCCCAAGTTTGCCCCTGATTTTCCAATTCAGCTAAAACAAGAAGTTTGATAAGACCATGGTGAAAGAGGCTATCGTGGGGATTGGTTACATTCTTCCTCACTTGGGAGGACATATTCTCCAATCTCTTTAAAAAGTAGAAGGGAAAATTCAATGGTTTATTGAACTGAAAGTGAGCTAATAATCGAAAGTGACAGGATTTAAAGGTGGAATATCTACCTTCATATGTGATCAGTCTGGTGATGAATATGAGAGGGTTAATTAGCTCCTCTTTGATCCACTCCTTGGAGTATCCTTTAGCTCCGGAGGTGTTCTGAAATTCTAGTTTAAAAACCTTGTTATAGCTTGATTGTAGCAACTGGTGGTTTTTAAACCATCTATCCCCCACTCTTGGAAGCTTTTTGGCTACGGCTATGGATTCATTTGAGTCCCCAAAGGTGAGAGACCCCACGCCTGCTATCTTTCCATCCAAACCAAGGGTGAATTGCATTGAAATGCCATCGTTGTGGCCCTACAAGTGAGACAAAAACGACCCCCAGCTTGCAAAAAGAAACACTTCCCTGCATTGTGCGAATTCAGGGATGAAAAAGAGGTCAGCGTAAGAGGATGGCTCGTACCTCTTGGGCATCGTGACAGTGTGGGAAAAATGGATAGAGGGCAAAATTCACAGAGAATGGGTGCAATTAAGTAGGGGTCGAGCACAATGTGGACATAGGGAATCAAAATGAGACAGAGGCTGAGCGTGTTTAAAATAGGGGCGAACGCAAATAAGAAGAGGGAGAGTGTGAGGAATAATGGGATAACCAATTCCATTTTTGAGTGTGCCTGGGGTGGAATGGTTGTACTCATGCACGCATGAGTTTCCATGTGTGAGCATTGATTTCAAATTTGAAGGCATGTTGTGGGAGGTGATTGTAATAATGAAGAGGTTAGATCAATGTCCAAGTCTTTGACTTGGACATTTGATCATGAAAATGTCTAAGTTTATATCATTCAATCTTAATTGTCATTAACTAATTTAACTAAATTCCATTGATTCCTAGTTACATGAAATTGTGTACAGTTACTGGAATATTTTTCATATGGTACTTCGTTTGGAACCTCATATGGCACTCCATATGGCACTCCATATGGTACCTCTATGTGAAATGCATTTTTACCTCATGTAATGGATAACCTGCAGTATTGGAATGTTTTTGACAGTCACAATGATTAGGAGCAGAGGCAGAGTGTTCCATTATTATTTATTCTACCACCATGCTTACTCAATCCACTCACATAAGACATGTAATTTCAATTATGCAATGAACAATCTGTAACACAAATAAACCAATAAAGTGGTATGTTAAGGATATGTACAATAATTTATAGCACACAGGGAATTAGCATCTCAAAAATAAAATGACTACTGATGTAATAGCCTATATCATGAAAACAATACACATAAATTTTTAAAAATATTTGCTTCTTCTAGGCAATGTTATCATTTATCAACTCATGAAACCCCTCCCCCACACCTAAGTATTGTGACACCTCACAATAAAAAATATAGGAAACCAGTCAGTTCTCCCAATAGCCGAAGATTTAAAGCTTGTTAAGTGTAGAGATAAATTTCACAGATTGGTATGACGAGACAGTTAGAAGATGGACCCACCTATAGGATAAGAGGTCCTATATATAGATAATAAGAGGTAGGTGAGAGAGTTTCAATATAGTCTCAAAGTTAGTTCCCAATCGAAATTTTATGGAGTTCATTAACCTTAACTTAACCATGCATACTTCATGTCATCTTTGTCTACAAGTAATGTTGTACATCAGGACAAGTTTAAATTTATTATTTATTTTTGTTAGATTACCATCCTTGCTAGGTGGAATGCCCCGCTGCCAGCAAGCATGTTCAATAATCTGAAGGGTTTACCTAGACATACCACAGGCCGGTACCCACTGCCAGTAGATCTGTTCAGTATCTCGGCGGGTTGGCCTCTTATACCCTCAGAGACTATCCCTTCATCTTTTAATATTTTAGTATAATATTTCTTTGTGCAAGAAGATGGGGAAAAAACTTTGAAAACAACTTTTTCTTTCTTTTTTTTTCAATTGGGATGGTATTTATGTTAAAGGATGACTTTCCGTTATATTCCTTAGTGATTTTCCTGATGTAAGGGGTACCTTAGAGGACGTGACCTATCTAAATATATTATATAATCAATCTTTTTAGTGTGTAGTGGATGGTACCATTGGGAAAGAACATAAAGGTATCTCTAGGCTCAACTCACTTTCTTCTTTTGTAAGTTATTGTGATTTTTCCTTGACTAACCAATAATCAGAATTCCTTGTTACTCTTTAATAAAGATACTTTACTCACTTACTCAGGTTTCTTGGGGAAAATGCATGAGAGACCTCTAATATTGATGGTTACAGTATCACTTCCTTATATAGTGGTGGAGATTTTTTCAAGAGCAACTGCTTCTTAAGATGCCTTGAAGAAAAGAAGATGATTTGTTTTTTCAAAAATATGGCTAATTACAAGAAGTCATTATTCATTTGATGCTTAGAAGACAACAAGGTTCAAGTGTAACAATGTTTTGAAGAAAAATCCTTCTTTTATATTTCCTTGAAACTGTTTACTCATGGTGAAATAAATACCTACAGAAATCTCTAGAATTGCTTATCAACACAATTCAAAATTATTTACATATGTAGAGTAGAAAATCCAGAAAACATTCAAGAACAAGGGGGGACTTACCCATCTACCAAGGCCAATGCCTTTTCAGTTGACATGACCTGTAGAAAATCTTCTTTGGAAATAGGCTTATGATAAAATTTGAGTTAGTGTCCATTTACTACAAAGAAGACTTGTCCATTGTCAATTGTTTTGATTTTCACAACTCCATTCTCATATACAGTGACTACCTCGTAAGAACCCAACCATCGGGTGGTGAGTTTTCCTTTTAAGGTTTTAAATTGGGAATCAAACAACAAATCCCAATCACCAGGTTGGAAGTGTTTCTTCTTAATAAACTTGTCATGCCACTTGCTCCTTTGGTTTTGGACTAACATTGTTTGTTGGATGGAATCTTTCCCGATCTCATCCGACTCATTCAATTGTAGGGATCATTGTTTTTTAGCCTCATCTAAGTTTAATCCAAATTCTATGGAAATAAGGAAGGTCCTTACTTGGAATTCTATTGGTAGAAGTAATTGTTTCCCGTACACTAGCTCATAAGGGGTATGCCTAGTGGTGTTTCTCCAGGTGGTCTGATATGCCCACAAAGCCTCTCGAAGCCTATCATCCCAATCCTAGTGATGTAATTGAACAGTCTTGGTTAAGATAGCTTCCAGAACTTTGTTTGTAGATTCTACCTGGCCATTAGCTTGTGGGTGGTATGGAGAATATTTATAGTGTTTAATCCCATATTTCTCGGTTAGCTCTCTCATTAGCTTGGAAGTGAATTGAGTTCCTTGTTCTATAACAGTTTCACGAGGGACACCGAAGTGGGTAAAGATACATTCATAGATAAATTCGACAACGGATTTTTCTGTAGCCCTAAATAGGGATTTTTCCTCTACCCATTTGGTGACATAATCTGTACAAACCAAAATATAGTTTTTCTTACGAGACATGGGTGAAATTGGTGCTACAAAGTCAAGGCACCATTTTTCGAAAGGTTCTATCATAACTTGGGCACGCAAGGGCATTTCTTCAGTTGACGTAGGTCTTCCTATCCTTTGGCAACTATCACAACTCCTCACATACTTGGCAACATCTTTGAAAATGCTAGGCCAAAAATAACCTGAATGTAACACCTTATATGTTGTAAGTTTTTCAGAAAAATGACCACCACACGGTCCATCATGACAACTTTGTAGTATTTATGGTACCTCATCCTCTCGGACACATCTACGAATAATCATATCAGGACCTGTACAAAAAAGGTCAGGGCCAACCCAAGAGTAATTATCACTTTGCGTGATAATTTTATGCTTTTCATGAGGTGACAAATGAGACGGTAACTTCCTAGTAGCTAGATAGTTTCCCATATCTGCAAACCACAGGGTATTTACAGAGAGGGAAAAAATATGCTCATCTGGGAAACTATCATCTACAGGAATATCATCATCCTCATTTTTTATGCGTGAAAGAAAATCAGCTACCAAATTCTCCTTTCCAGGTCGGTCAAGCACGGTAATATTAAACTCTTGCAATAACAGGAGCCACCTAGCCACTCAGACATTAGTTGTGGGTTTATTCATGAGAAATCTAATGGAAGAATGATCTGTATGTACACATACTTTGTAACCTGTAATGTAATGACGAAACTTATTGATAGCATGAACTACTACAAATAATTTGTTCTCGGTAACTATGTAGTTTAGCTCGGTAGGGGACAAGTTATTGCTCACAAAATAAATGGCATAGGATTGCTAATCTTCATTCTGACCTAATACTCCTTCTATTGCGATGTCAGAGGCATCCATGGATATGTGGAATGGGAGATCCCAATTGCCCCCCCTAAGAACTGGTGCCACATACAACTTAGCTTTTAGGGTTTCAAAGGCAGTTTAACACTTCTCAGTCCAAAGAAAATCAACATCCTTTATTAACAATCCAAACATGGGTGCAACAATATTTGTAAAATTTTCAATAAACCACTGGTAGTATCTGACATGTCCAAGAAATATTCTCACCTCTTTCTGAGTTTTGGGGGGTGGAAGTCTGATGATGATCTCAATCTTTGCAGGATCGACTTTTATCCCTTCAGATGAAACGTGATGACCCAGAACCACTCCTTCGGTCAACAACATTTTACATTTTTCATGACTTAAAGACAGGTTCATTTATTGGCATATGATAAGGAATTTTTCTAAGTTATCTAAGGCTTCCTGGTAAGTGTTTCCATATACTGTGAAGTCATACATGTATACCTCCACACAATCATGAATAAGATCAACAAATATACCTAGTATTGCTCGTTGAAATGTAGCAGGAGCATTACATAATCCAAATGGAAAGACCCTATAGGCATAGGTGCCCCAAGGACAAGTAAAGGTAGTCTTGTCTTGATCCTCGAGTGCTATGAGAATTTGATTGTACCCACTATATCCATCTAAAAAGGAGAAATACTTATTTCTAGACAGGGTATCCAAAACTTGGTCGATGAAAGGAAGAGGAAAGTAATCCTTCAGAGTGGATTTATTGAGCTCCCAGAAATCAACACAAATTCTCCATTTTCCGGTCACTTTCTTTGGAACCACTACAAGCGGGGACACCCACTTAATGTCGGAGATGGGATAAATAAATCCGACATTTAATAACTTTTGGATCTCCTCCTTTACTATATCTTTGAGTGTTGGGTCCATCCTTATCTGGGGTTTACTAACATGTGTTACTTCCCCCTTGGTATATATGTGATGGATACAAGTGTCAGGGTGTATACCCTTCATGTCAGTGTATTCCTAGGAGAATGCCCCTGATTTTCCTTGAAGGATACTTACTAACTATTTTTGTTGGTCTGTATCTAGCCCAGAGTTTATATGTAGAAATTTTCCTGGACTAATATCGTAAGGCATGGTATAAGATGTGGCAGACTCATCTATCTCAAATATGAAATATGTCTAAGACAAAATGGATGGGTCCAAATGTTCTTGAAATTCTTCCCCAAACATGTACTCGAATTGGGGAAAATATTGCGGAAAATCAACACACGTGATAGTAGAAATAAATTGGTTTAGCACATTTTCCGTTGTGTGCTCATGAAGTGCCCAAGCATGGTCACTTGGCAATATGGGTTCTTCCCAGTCCTCATTCTCGTATGGAAATTCAAGACACCATATATTCTCCATGATAGGTTGAGCTGGAGGGTATACGGTGAGCTTCTGGATATAAATTCCATTTGAGATGGTCATTTCTCCCTCTCTACAACCAATAAATGCATTGGTTGTGGCTAACCAAGGTCTCCCCAAAATAACAAGATGGCCTTTGGTAGGATCCTTTGAGTGGATGACCATAAGTCTACTGGGTACTCCCATGAAGCTAAAGCAACTATGATATCATCCAAAATTTCTTCAGGTATAACCCTAGTCTTATCTGCTAATTCCAAAATGGTTGGGGTAGGTCTAAGAAGAGGTTTTAACTGTAATTTCTCCAAGGTAGTAGCGGTCATAACATTGATGGTTGCCCCTAGGTATATGAGAGTGTTTCCAATGTAGACCTCATTAATGGTTATGGTCACTACAGGATTTCCTAGGTTCCCATATTTTTCTAGCTTTGGCTGCTCTGATATGTATTCATAAAGTTATCCTATCAAATGTACTGTAAGAGGGTCCTTATGCTTCCTACCTGGCTTCTTAATACACAATTGCTTGACTACCTTAGTGTATATTGGAATATCCTTAATGGATTGGAGTAAGGGAATCTTGACACAAATATTCTTCAATTCATTCAAGATGTAAAATTCTGGCCAGGTGGTAGGTTTCTCGATTACTAATATTTTTGGATAAGGAGGGGCCTTCGTAATTTGTGAAGGTTCATTTTGTGGAATCTTGGGTTCTTGGTCCTTAGGAATAATAACATCTTCCCACCTAGTGTCATTCGTAGGTTGTTTGGGGGTTTCCTCATCTTCTTCTTCCTAGATGACTACTGAAGGTCTTTGCCTGTCTAGAAATTTTCCCGACTTTAGTTGAATCTCCTGTAGTGGAACAAGAGTAATAACATATGTCGGGAAGGCCTACATCTCAACATTGTGAAGAGGTTGAGTGGGCTTGTTATTGGGATTGGAAACTGGTTTTGTTGGTAATAATGTTGGTCTTGGGGAGCTTGCATTATGATATTGTTGTGGTTTTTGTTGTGGAATAGGAGGTAAAGGTATTGGAACAAAACTTGGCAGAAGCTTCAGAGTGTTTGGTGGAAACTGAGGGTGAGGATGGTTGGGCATAGAGACATGTGGAGCTTGAGGGTTTCCTTGGTTATTCCCTCCTCTCCATCCTTGAAGCCAAGGATGTTGGTACTATGTAGACCAATTTTTCCAACTTGGTGAGTTCCACTATTGTGGTTGTTGATAATAGGGTGGAACTTGGGGTTGTAGATCTAGGTATGTAGGTTGGTTCCTAGGCTTCCATGGCCTCCTATGTGCATAAGAGGATTCCCCATGATCCCCACTCCTATATATGGCTAAAAAATTGGGAAATGATGGAAATTTCTCATTTGAATGGTCTTATGTGCAGAAACCACAAACTGAAATGTTATCTAATGGGCATTCCCTTGAGGAATGCTTCCTCCTACATCTTGGGCAATATATGCTCATTGTTTAATTTTCCTCCTCTTGTTTCTTTTTATTTTTTAGGGTGTCCAAATGGGAACCTATTGTGCTTAATATATTTGTCTTGAATTTCTCTAAAAGGTTCCCTCTCTCCGCTCCTGTGATACCACCTGAACAAATTGGTTTTAAGTTTCTATTATAAGGGTATCAAACATTCTTTCCTGTTTTAGCTCTACTCCTCGAGTAATTCTTACACATTTCACAGATTTCGGCAAATTTTTTATGGGATATGTCACCTGATGCCATCAGGGTAAGTATCTATATGTATTCCTCTAAAATTCCCTTAAGGAAAAGATCCCTAACTACATCATCTGGAAGGTCATGGTATTTTGATTTCTGGGAGATATAAGAAAACCGTTCCATATAATCCTCTAGATTCTTGTCTTCTAACTGTTGGATTTTGAAGATATCATAATTATGAGACTCCTTGGTCTTGCAGTAGTCTTGGTACTTTTTAAGAAATATATCTTTCATGGCTTCCCAAGACCTAATACTAGATTCTCCTAACCCCATGAAACATCTTAGTGCAGAGTCCTTGAGGGTGGGAGGAAAGAGTTTTAGTTTCTGGGAATCTTGTAAGTAGTTGTAGCTTCTACACAAGATGTCAAACTCAAATAGGAAGGTATCTAGATCTTCACTGATTTTACCATAAAAGGTGGGTAGTGCTGAGAGGGGAATATTTTTCATATTGACATTTGGGGTGGTGTCCAAAATTGGAAGCCTGAAGGTAGTTTCGGTTTGGTTTCCAACTTCTTCTTCCTTCCCATATCTTACATTATTGTGATCCCCCTGATCATCCATACTGGTTTGGTTTCCAAAAATAGATTACCTAGGTAGTTTTATCTTTGAAGAGAACAAGGTTTCACTTTGATGGAAAGGTCTTCCTACTAATTGGATGTCTGGGACTCTACTCGAGCCTGTTGAGATTATTGGTGCCAAATTTTCTATGTCAATTTGAGAGACAATTATTTTGGATGAACTACCGAACAAAGTATTCACTTGTTCAGGGTCTATTATGTATTCAAAATTAGGATCTCCTGATGGTGGTAAGAGAACAAAGGTTGTATTGTTTGGTTCTGCGGAATGCTCGGGTGGTCTTGCCTCTTGTCCCAATATTATGGATGCATCAATTTTCTGGTCTATAGTGCTCACTGTCTTAGTCTCTTTAGAGATTGCTTTAGCTCTTTCGGTTGAGCTAGTTCTTGTTTTTCGGTATCGATCTGCGAAATTTATGAGTGGAACATTCCTTCCCCCAAAAAGGTCGAAAGGAACCTTGGTTGAAAGGTCTAATTTAGATTTAATGTATCTACCTTTTGGGTCTCTAGGTCTGCTCATGAGAGAAAACAAAAAGAAAAAGAAAAACTACCATTGGGTTTGGGGGAACCTTCTATAGCATATGCACAGGTTTTTACCTCTCATCTTAAATTCCCCCCGCCACCAAACTAATGCTAAGGTTTAGAAATGATCTATTTCCTAACTATTTCCTACCTTGAGACAACTCCTTGGCAACGACGCCAAAAATGATGGGTGTTCTATATGCACAAAAAAAAACTAAAAACCCTCAATTAAATTGTCAACCCAAGGTAAGTAAACTTAGAGTTGTAACACTATATGTGCCAAGGCAGAAAGGCTAGAGGTAGTATAGTCTAACTATGTAAATGGGCTATCTAAGGGCTAATCTATTCAAGCAAAGACTATTAATGATCAAACCCTATTAAGAAACTTAAACTATTTACCCTAAGTAACTTTTGAACAAAGAATCGATGGATAGTCCTAAGAAAGCAAATGGAAGCCCAACTTAAAGAAAATTAAATTAATCATGACAATAAGCAAAAATAAACTGTCTATTTAATCTATCTAATGAGCAATAACAACAACACACTACTTTAATTAACCTACTCAAATTCAATAAGCAACAACAAGTAAGTAAATAAACACGCAAGCAACTACCCGATTAAAACAATTAAACAAGCAAGCAACTACCCTATCAAAGCAAGTAAATAAGCAAGCAATCAACTAAATAACCTATGGTAACTTCTACAACAAGTAAACTAATCAAAATTACTCAATAAGAAACTAATCAAACTAATAAGCAAGTGAACTCTATTCTTAAATTAAACTTCATAATTACTTCTAATTTACGAAAGGAAATCTTAATCTACTAAATTCAAATCATCATTACAATAAAAGTAATTAACTACTCTTTAATCTACGATAAGAAAATTATTCTTTAATCTACCAAAGCAAGAAGATTGTTCTCTAATCTACAAAAGCAAGGAAACTATCATATAAAAAGAAAGAAAACTCAAATACATAGTGTTGATGGTTATGTCTTTTGTGTCTTATGATATCATGACGGTATTTAACAATTAACGATAACTTAAGAGGGATAAACTCAATATTAAATTCTATAGCAAAGTGAAAAGTATGAATTAGACAATCTAATGAGAACTTGGCCATTATAGAAGAAACATCAACTACCCTACAATTCCATGTGATTCTTCAATTCATGCATTAGTCATCAACAATATGAAAAACACTATTCTATTAAATTCAATTGCATTCTATGCTAATGTAAGCAAATTCATACTACTTAGATATTCATAACTAAAAACTAAACTTAATAATCAAACTTCGAATCAAAATTGCAATCTAGATCTAGAATGGAAATTGCATAAAGTAAATTAAACTAATCCTATTTTAACAATTTAAATTGCAAAAGGAAATATTCATAAAGACATAACTTAAATCTTATTTCTATTTCAACATATGACAAGAAAATAAATAAGCAAACTAAATAACAACTAGATAAGCAAACTAAATAGCAGTTAGATAAGTAAACAAGAAATGAAAACTAAAACTAACAATTATCCATCCACCGAAACTTGCCAAAGAAACCATGAATTAAATACTCTGTTTTTAAACTCTATTTCAACATATAGGAATTCTAAATATCATCTAATTACACAAAGGGGTTAGTATCTAAACTTGCAAGTTGTTTCCTACTAATTAAAAAGTCATGTTATAATTACACAATCCTTCATAATAACCTACAAAAGAAACTAAAGCAATTAAACTTATGAACAACAATTCATACAGTAACGAAACATAATAAAACTCATGTACACAAAATAAAAGAAATGACGACTACACTACGTGAATTCACAAGATAATTGAATGAATATTCACCCAGAACACTGGTGGCCACCCTAGCAGGTCGTGGCTACTCCTCAATGATGAATCACGAGCTCAAGCAACCCAATTTCAACATTTAAAATTAAAAACACAGTTTTACACAGTTTTAGAGAAAATGTCTTGAAAATGGAAAAAACAAAGCTTAACTTTCCTTCTACTCTCCTAACTATTTGTCTGACCATTGATGTGGTATTTATAGAGTTTACAAGCTAAGAGTTCGACCACTGGAAGGGTCGACCTCCTCTAAAAATAGTAAATTATAATTAATGTGTCTTAACCATCGATGGCTTCTAGAAACAAGGCGAGCCAATCAACGCCCATCATAACAACCCAATCTAAGTTATTAGAATCTTAGTAGTTGGAGGCCACGAGCACAAGAAAAACCCATGTCTCTGATTCGCCCATCGTTGGTCACCGATATGATAACCGCCAACTCGCCCATGGTTTTAGTGCAGGACGAAGTGTCGGATGGAGTACCAGGCAGAGTGTCGGACGCAAAAACGACCTGTGATTTTTCCCTGTGACAAACATATCATGAATTAGCTTCTTGAAATCATTAAAACATGTTGAATTATACTCAAAAACCATCATAAAACATCAATCATACGTACCTGGTATGAGCCACGACGATTTAATACAAAAAACCCTTCAAAACTCCTAAAAACAGGAAAATGCACATACAATATTGGCCAAAAAAGATCTAATCATCATCATTAAATTAACCATATCGTGGGCCCAACAGTTGTACCTCTCAAGCCTATATATTGAAGGCATTTCCAAGGTGAAGGGACGAAGATTGGAGGTATCAAACCTTTGATCCTGGGGAAAGAATTCAACATTTTTTCAAGATTCGTGCAAGGGGATAAATGAGGAGAGATTGGAGAGGCTATTGATGACTCTATCATGGTCTGTAAGTATCTCTTTTTGGATTTCCAATTAATATATAATTGTCCTATTTCATTCAAGTTTATGTCTTGTTACATTTGCTTGTTTATTGTTTCTTTAATCTTCATAGTTAAACTTGTCTTATATAATCTTGTAGAATAGGGGATAGTTGTTTTCCTTTGCTATCCATTGCAGATCTCAATTTTGGCCATATATCTTGGATATCAAGATCGGGATTAGAAAAAATGAGGAAAACGTCGAAATAGGTTCATCATATCCTTTCTCTCCTTCTCATTTTGATTGGTTAAGATAAGTTTAAAGGGATGTTAGTGTCCACGTGTATTTTTTCTATCTTGGTATAGGGGTATAGTAATACAAGGGAATTTTCATATGTCCATAGGAGAAACATTATATAACACAAGGTATACTTTACAAAAAGGAAAAACAAGAAATTTTTTCTAAGTATGGAGAAGTAATAGGGAAAATAAAATATAGGGGTCAACACACCCACAAAAGGAGATTAAAATATTCTAATTAATTGTTGAGTTTAAGAAGGGATCTTAAACTCACTCATTGAACTTGTATATAAAGGAGAGAGATCATTGTGAAATCTCATTGTGGCATGATGGAGTTAGCATAAGTTAGGGTGCACTTGTGCTAGGATCTTGGAAATTTCAGTAAGGAAAATTTTGCAATTGTGAGGCATTCTAGCCTAGGGTTCTTGTTGTTTTATGTTTTTGTTCTAGCCAAGGAAGGCTTATGATTTTCCCAGCCAAGGAATACCACATGTGTGAGGTCACTTGTGTGATAGAAGGAGGATAAGTAGTCATACATGAAGAGAGAGAAAAGTTGTACATGTGAGTAGATTGGATAGCTCACATGTGTGAGGAAAACAATACAGACTTGATGCATGTGTGGTACAAACCAGTTCATACAGGTTGCACATGTGACAGTCGTATAGAAGAAAAAGGAAAATTGAACATGTGAGAATTTTTCAAGTCGCATGTCATACATGCTTAATCAACAGGTCGTACATGCTTAATCAACAGTCCATATAGTGGCACTAGCTAGGTATAAATGCAGGAAGAATTTTCTAGGTATTTTGTTGAGTTTGATTTTGCTGATATTTTTGTTGGGAAGGAGAAGGTTGTCCTCAGAATATTTGTTATTTTTGGTGGATAAGGTTGTCCTTGTTTTGGTCAAATGTGTTTACCAGGAGGGATGGTTTTTTCCCTCACATTTATGAATTTGACAAAGTTTATAGAATATAAATTTATGTCTCAATTGTGTTGTTGATTCATCTCTAATCCTTTGTGTTTTTGCTGCATATAATTTTGTCATAATTTTCAGTGTGAAATTGTTCAGTGATAATATCTAGGGTGTTACTATTTTCTCATTAGGAAGAAATTTTCAGATCTAAAAATTAGTCACATAGGTGCATGTGAAAATTTTCATAGTATCAGAGCTTGGGTTCTGAAGAGAAGGGGATAATCTTGAGACACATTTTTGGGTAAAAACCTGGAGGAGTGTTATTCTTGTTCTTGTTCCGAGCAGGTCACCATGGTGAACACATTGAATCTTGAGGAAAGTTTGGAAGGAGAGACCAACTTCCAAGATTGGAAAGAAAGGGTTCTCCTTCTATTGGAAGAGAATGACATCAAGGGGTATGTTGAAAGTGTGTTCATAACCCCTATCGATCAACAGGAGTTGGAAGCTCACAAGAATAAGGAAGTGGAGGCCAAGAGAGTACTACTACAGTCTGTGAAGGATCATTTGATTCCTCACATTATTGAGGAGACAACTACCAAGAATATGTATGATGATTTGGTAGGTCTTTACCAAAACAAGAATACAGGAAGGATGTTACACTTGAAGCATCGACTTCAGATTGTCAGGATGACCAGTGAGGACAAAATTGTCAATTATATTATGAATATTACTCAGATTCGAGATCAAATCACAACTATTGGAGAGATAGTGCAATATGTTGAGTTGGTGAATATGAATTTGAGAGGGATTTCTAGGTCTTAGGAACCATTCGTGCAGGGGATATGTCCACCAGAGACATTTCCTACTTTTGACAGGATATGGACTGATAGTATCCAGGAGGAGACTCGATTGGTGTCCAGAGAGGATATGGATGATATGGTGAAGAGTATAAATGATGAGAACCAGGCCCTTACAGCCTGCACTAGAAAGGGTAGAAGGGTTTCTCCAGATAAAAGAGGTTCGTCAAGGATAATGTCTTCTTCTAAGAGGGAAGCATCTCTAGAGTCGAGATGGAAGAAGGATCTTAGTAAGATCATATGTTTTGAGTATAATAGTTTTGGGAATTATGCTTCATAGTGTCCACATCAGGGGGGAAGAGGAAGAAGGAAGTAGGCATCATCACTAGAGGTTAATGAGGTTGTAGAAAGGTTCCAAAGGGAGATCTTGTTGGTATCCTCTCTTTTAGGAACAATTTCTAGTAGGAGAGCATGGTTGGTGGATAGTGAAGCATCTTTCCATATGATAGGAGCATGAGATTTATTTGATAGCTTCACAGATGTTGGCTCATAATTATGTGTGGAGCTTGGTATGGTAACCAAGCATGCATTACAAGCATTGGATATTGTATCATTCAAATTGGAGTCAGGAGAAGTATTGAGGGTGTTGAATGTGTTATGGGTGCCAAAACTCAAGAGGAGTGTTCTCTCAGTATCGGATATTGAGAAGAAGGGGTACCATATATTTTTTCGACATGGATGGGTGTTATTTGTGCCAAAAATCTAGCTTTAGATCAACAATGGTTCTTGGAGTTAAGGAGGGAAACCTTTATAGACTTAGGGGTCAACTTATGCATGTTGTGGCCAGCATGAGTAGAGATACAAATTAGGAGAAGGTGGCTCCACCAGTGGTGAGGTAGGTGGCCCCACTAGCAGTACCAACTTAGAAGGAGCCAGATTTCAGAGGGAGTCATCCCTCAGGGTCCAGTAGGGAGGAGTAGCTTCCTAGGACAGGTCATCAAAGATTATAATTCAAAGGAAGTCAATATGTTTAGAAGGAATAAATGGATTCAAATATTGTGCAGACTCAAAGGGAGTATGCAGACTTAGAGTGGGACCAATATCAGAGAGAGTTAATTAGCTCATAGGGAACTTTGTTCATTCAGAGGGAGTTCCCCCTTAGGTTTAGGTGGGAGAGAGACATCTTTTGGGACTGATAGATAAGTGTCAAGTTTGAGGAGGCCAGACATGATATTTAGAGGCAGGAGGATTATAGGGTATGTGAGACCTCCATGAAGGATCCATTTTTTTCAGTAGGTTTTTCTATAGTGATAGAGGAGTCATCCAGTGAGGATGACTAGGGTACAAGATTTACCTTGGTCATAGAGAGAGAAACTAGTGAGGTAGACTGGACAACATGATTTGATTCAGTGATAGAGGGAGCATCCTATTAGGGGGATTGGAGTGCAGCTGTGTCAGATCTAGTACATGAAAAAAATCTACTTATAGTATGGGAGACAGAGGTGCATCCATATGATGGTGGATGGGATACCTCCCTCGCTAGGAGGGAGTGTTTATTTTTTAGGCATGTGGGAATTTCCATTGGAACCATATTATCCTTTTGTTTTAGTGAAATCAGCCTCAGGATGAGGCTACTGCCTCATGATAAATTTGATGGGCTTTATGGGATTGTGATGGGGTTCCACACCCACAAAAGGAGATTAAAATATTCTAATTAATTGTTGAGTTTAGGAAGGGATCCTAAAATAAATTATTGAACTTGTATATAAAGGAGATAGACCATTGTGACATCTCACTATGGAATGATGGAGTTAGCATAAGTGAGGGTGCACTTGTGCTACGAGCTTGGAAATTTCAGCAAGGAAAATTATTCAATTGTGAGGCAATATGGCCTAGGGTTCTTGGTGTTTTCTATTTCTGTTCTAGCCAAGGAAGGCTTCTAATTTTCCATCCAAGGAAATCCAGACATGTGAGGTCACACATGTGAGAGAAGGAGGAGAATTAGTCATACAAGAACATAGAGAAAGGTCACACGTGTGAGCAGATTGGAAAACTCACACACGTGAGGAAAAAAGTACGGACATGTTGCACATGTGGTACGGACCAGTCCATACAGGTCGCACATGTTCCATCCATACAACAGAAAATGGATAGACTCATGTGTGAGGATTTTGTAGGTCGCACATGTGAGTGTCAAAGTAGGTACAACAACCCTATGACTAAAGTCATCAAGCCATATAGTGGCAGCAACTGAGTAGATTTGTAGGCAAACTTTTCTTGGTATTTTGCTGAGTTTGATTTTGTTGATTTTTTTGTTGGGAAGGAAAAGTTTGTCCTCATAATTTTCGGTATTTTTGGTGGACGAGGTTGTCCCAGTTTTGGTCAAAGTATGTTGACCAAGAGGGCTATTTATTTCCCTCATAATTATGAATTTGACAAAGTTTACAGAAAAAAAAATTGTGTCTTAATTGTGTTGATGATTCATCTCTGATCCTTTGTGTTTCTGCTGCATATAATTTCTGTCATAATTTTCAGTGTGGAATTGTTTAGTGATAACAACTAGGGTTTTATTTGTTTCTCATTAGCAAGCAATTTTCAGATCTGAAAATTAGTCACATAGGTGCATGTGAAAATTGACACCTCTCTTTTTATTATCTGATGATATCCAATTTTTAAATATATCTTAGAAAACTACCTTGCACCACTTAGACAATCCATCAAATCATCAATTCTAGGAAAAGGGAATTGATACCTTTATGTGATCTTGTTGATGGATTTGAATCTATATACATTCTCAAATGCCCATTCTTCTTTGGACTCAACACTATTTTAATAACACAATGAATCAAACTCTCTCTTACCAGCCTTTAGTTCAATAATTCTTGCACTTGGTTCATGATTTATTCATTTTCCATTGGAGTCATCCTATAAGATGGCTTGTTCAATAGATTGGATCCTATAATGAGATATATATGATGGATGATGCTTCTCATTGGAGGTAGTTCATTAGGTAAGTCATCCACAACAATGTAAAAAAAATCACTAAACAAATCTTGAATTTATATAGGTAGATCAATCAATTTTTTGCTAATAATAACTATTATTGGATTTCCAATCAATGCAAAACTTACCTCCTCATCTATGTTCTGACGTAAAAACTCTTTATCATTGATCATCAATACTTTAGGACTGTCCTTTTTAGTAGCATTCTCATATTCTTTCAAAGGGATGAGTGTGTTCTTTCTTCCATCTTTCTTGTTAGGGACCTAACCCCTCACTTAGGTAGAATAATATATTTCGATGTAATAAAGGTCAATATTAATAAGGCCTAGCAATAAGGAAGAATAAGTCGAATGTAAGAAGACCTAATAGAAGCTTCTTCTTCTAGAAGGATCTTCCTCTAGATGTTTCTTTTGATAGACACATTTAGTATAAATAGGAGTCGAGGGTATGATAACTTTTGTCTTGGACATTATTGTAATAGAGCTCTACTCTGCTAGAGGTTTCCCCCTCGAAGAGGCAAGTGAACATTGCTCTCAGTAATCAAAGTGCTCTTTCTGGTGTTAATCTAGTATCATTTTTTTATTATTGTGGTGTTGTTCTGGTTATATTATTGTTTATCTTCCATTTCTATCATTTTATTTATTCTCTGCATACTTTTTATATCTGGAATATTACAAGTGGTATCAAAGAACTTTCCTCGACAAAATATTGTGGGTTAATTTTTTTCAGGGTAGAGACATATTCCAACATATTTAAGCTACAAAGATCTGTCGTTACACGCATAAACCCACGGTCAGAGATTCATACACAAAGGAAATACAAGTGGTACTTAAGTGCACATATGTTGGCCACCCTTGTAACCCCTGTTGGTACCCCTTCGAGTGGTAGCACATCAGACAACACATGTATACGGATCAGCCTAGATTTCCTGAAGCCCTCTTTAGATAAACCGATCGACCACCTAACTGCTATAGTGCCACCGAGAACAACACTCGGGAAGATATTATCTAGTACCTGGGTAGTCGGGTAGTATGGCTAAGGGCACGGTCTAGCCTCCTTAGTTGGTTCCCTGAGATATTGGGTCGAGTACTACTATTGGACCCCGCACATATATCAAAGAGCTATAGCACATGGAAAACCCTTGTCTGTAGAACCCTTGAATACCTAACCCTTTGGAACAGAAACAAAAAATAAAACAGACAAGATCTATTGTCGTGCAACTGTGTTCGAGTTTCCAAATCACTACACATTTCTTCCTGGTTAAGCATTTGGGAATTTCATCACTGCAGTATTCTTCAGACCAGAGTATAATTCTGTAGGTGTAAAAATATTAAAAAAATATTGGATTATGTTGCACCATTATTTGAGACCTATTCCATTAGATTTATCTCTTCACACTTATCACATTCATACATATCATTTTTCAGCAAATTTTTTGACCCCACCTGGCCCTTTTCGATTCCCTTGTCATCATGGCCCATATCCGTAGCCAAGACTTGGAAGCTTGCTTCAATACCTTGCAATCTAATTTCACAGAGACCCAACAAGAAGTGAGACAACTCAATTCCAATATTGCCACCATCAATAAAAGCATGCATTCCTCCATCATCGCCTCAATCGAGGAACTCAAAATAGACCTCAAACAAGACATTACTACCCATCTTCAATCTGTCGCTTCAATGCTCTGCACCAAGCTGCATATCCCTACAGATCCCCCTTTATCTTACCCACATTTGCATACTCAAGATGAAACTTCCTCTCATTCCCATAATTTTCAGCCCCATCACTTTCAGTGTGACCTACGCCTTTCATGTGTGGATGTGACCAAATTTGATGGCTTGGATCCTACTGGTTGGGTAACTCAAATGGAATATTATTTCTCTTTGTACGACATTACAGATGACTTGGACAAACTTCGGTATGGTGTTATCCATATAGATCAAGAACGTTGACAATGGTGGCAATGGAGAAAAATTGTTCATCAAGGGTATATTGCTTGGACACACTTTGTGGAAGAGATTTATGAACACTTTGACACTAAAACCAACCATTTAGGTCATTTGACAAAGTTGAAACAATCTGGCACAATGGAAGACTTTATAGCTGCTTTTGAGTGACTGGAGTTTCATACAGAGGGCATGTCTGATAAAACATTGTGGGTTGGGTTTTTTGTCTTCCACAAGTGTTGTTCGCATCGCTTGAGTAACTATGGATGCTTCTGTATAAAAGACTCATCTTCCCAAGTGGAATCTTCAACCGGTAGTTTCCTCCATTTATTGAGATACTTTGAAATGGATCTATTCCTCAGCTGGAAAATTCTTGTGTTAGTGATGTCTTCAGGCTCCAATATGATTTTTCCTTCCTCGTCAAGTTCTGGCAATATAGTTTGAACTGGGATCTTGTCACCTATAACCTTCTTTAAGCATGAAACATGGAAAACTGGGTGTACTCGTGAAGATGCAGGAAACTCCAATTTG